>JAHZMV010005264.1:0-27877 GCA_027743765.1 Coecobrya sp. COE2 | reverse complement strand
GTATAGTATACTGGTGGTCTTTTTTTATTCAAAGTCATAATAAAAGGAGTTTGTAACAGAAAGGAAAAAAAGTACAAACGAAAAATATCTGTCGGTATAATAGTGTTCAAGAGGATGTTGATGATGAAATTTGGTCGAAAAAAAAGAAAGAAAAAGAATTTTTTGGTTTTTCATTTTGTTATTTTTTCTCTACTTAAGGCAATTGTACACGTAAAGACGCTTGTTGGCTAGTTGACAAACTCTTAGCCTTGAAGCCTTTTTGAAATGCGACTTGCGATGCGAGCTAGCTATTTTTTTAAACGAAAGAATACTTATGATATAGTTTTTCTTGTGTATTTTTCGTCGTACATCGAGTATCTTGGAAGACAGGCACCGGCAAATTGAAGAAAGAAACGGATGTATATGTGCTACAAAAAGAAAAGTCATGACAGATAATGCAATAATATTATTACTGCATTTTCTACACGGCCTTTTAAGCATTATTTCATTTAGCTACTTGGAGGGAAATAAAGAGCAGTTTTTCTCCAAAAAGGAACATGAGAGCTCCTTAAAAATAAAAGAATAGATGATGGTTTATAATGCTACACTTCGCCCCGAACATTTGTAACACCTTATACTCGAAAAGTATGCTTCCTTGTAGGTTATATTTAATGATTGCTAAGTTGTTGTCATTTGTTAGTGGAATATTCAAATTTTATTTGTTATTTTTCATTATAAATTTATTCATAAGTAACTGAATATAAGCATTACGCGAGTGGTATCCAATTTAAACCCTCATTAAATGCGGATTATATACTACCTTAAATACATACCACATTTTCAGATTTACCATTAAGCGCTTTGAGATTTGAGAGGAAATGAAAGAGTGCAATTTTCGGATGACTGGCTTCTTGTAAACAAGAACATTAGCAGTGATTCCAGGAATTTTCATTGAGTATTTCACTCCACCATCAACAGGAACTATGATAGTCTGAAGTATCTTTTATTTATTCACCCATCTTAAGAACATTACACGAGAGATAAGCTTTTTGTTCAAGAGAAAGTTCCAAGTGCTATTCACTGCGTGATACAGAAGGGTGGAATGGAGGTATAATGCGACGTGGCGTGTGAGCGGTAGTTTTTATTTTCTTGGACATCAAGTTGCACTTAGGTTGATGGACTGAGTGTAATTTTGAGCAGAGAACAAAGACACCTGCCTCTTGTTGTGCTTCTTCTAATGTGTTTGAAACTACATATACGAATATGTTCTATATAACAATGCGCATACTTTTGTGTCAGTATCGGTGTGAAATAACCAACACAGAATCAACTTACTTCTTCTCTTACTTTTTTTCTCCTTTTCTGGGTCCGCGGTCAGTAAACTACGTTTTCCCTTTTCTTCATCCTTCTCACCGTCGTCTTTTTCCCAATCTTCTCTCTAAACGAAATCCAAATAACAAGATTCTCAACTTTGCTGCCGGCCTTCTCTGCTCACCATCACCACTTACCACTACACCATCATCATCACCGTTATTACCACCACATTCATGCGAAGATCCAGCAGCCTCTAGCCAACCTGAGTAAGTACTAGACGACATGCTGCTTCTGAAGAGAACCTTGTTGAGTCAGACAGAGAATATGGGAGAAACAGAAAAGCCCGCTGAAAGGTTTTGTTGGATTTGGCTTTGATAGACTTCTTCACAGAAAATGGTTATTCTTATGCACCTACAGCTACCTCATCCTGAGTAGTGAAAACCGAAATCTTTCCTTTTCTGTGGAAAGCTTCGAAATCATGTTGGTTTATTTCTCGGTTTTCTTACTTTTCACAAACGAGAACTTTGGAGAAAATCATTTCAGCCGGCGCCCCTCGCTGGTAGTGGAATTTGGAAACAACATTTTGGCCATGGTAAAGCTTTGGTAAAAGGCAAAGAATGGTACCCCGAAATTTTAAACCACTTGATAATAGTACTTTTTAGTTACTTAACGAAATGATATTACACCTTGAGGCTTTGTCCCTTCTAGGAACAAAGCAAAGCCCTTGCGGAGATTTTTCCCTTTCTTTTGTTATTTTACGTTACGTCTTACTTAAACATCTATAGTTGTATAGGTGTTCGTTCGTCTTATTCGTGAAGCTGCATTATCCAACCATATGTTTACATTGTCTATTACTTTAAAACAGGCAGTAGGATGAAAAACAAACCGAGTCTCAGGAAATTATATAAAGCCATTATTTTCTACACCTTTTCCATTTTACTTTGCTACTGTTCCTTATAGGTTTCTTGGTACAGGGCTCTTCTACTGGATTACTTTTCTCGCTTTGAGTTTCTGCTTCCTGCTGTTGAGTATGTGAAAACGGGGTGCTTCCTTCCTCCTTCAAACAAGCAAATAAGACGGTGACATGAGAGAAAACACCATAGGATTTTGTAAGGAGTAACCAGAAGAAAGGTGGAAGTCTCGAGAACTGAAGAAGATTACACTTCCATATTCTCACGTAACCAGTAAATAAAATCACTTTTTTCAGGAAGAAAGTCACTGGATGAAAGAGAAGGAAAGAGAAAGAGGGAAGAGAAGGCAAAGAAAATCTGTTATTTTTGATACTGTTACTCTTTTGTTTGGAGAACACCGTATACAACGATGAAGGTGTACAATAGCTTTTCGGTTTTATTTTTCTCGGTGTGCTGAAACTCCTCGCCTCGGTTTGAGGGGTTCTTCAAACATTCACAAGTGTTTATTTGAACTATACACACTCTTTCCTTGGAAAATAATGTCACGGAAGATACATACTTACTGGTTATGCCTATACTTCTACTTTTATTGAAGGTGTTGGTGCCAGTGATGGAAAAGGCACCTAGTTCCACTCCTTGTACAAAAGAAAGAAATGAAAAGAGAAGAGAAAGGGAAAAAAGTTTACATTGTGTACAAAGGCACTAGCAACTTTTAAAAGGAATTCTATCTGGATGAGAATGTGCTTTGTGTCTGAATGGAAGGATGAAGGTATAATGAAAGGAAAGGGAAAAGTTGAAAATAATAATGTTTTAATAGAAACTTTACTTTGCCTCCTCCTCAGGTAGCGTTTGTTGTTATTTTTCTTAATAATAATGACATTAGCAATACAGAAATGTTGTGTAATGTGTACATCTGCAAGGGCACATTTTATATAGGTATATATTATTTGCTATATTACTCTTTCTGTATATTAAATGCAAATCCTTTGACAAAGTATTCGTTAATGGAATTTCCCGTCTTTTCTTGGTTAATGTGTTACACATCAAAATTGCTACAGCTCCAGAGAAAACACCTACCATGCCAGAATGGTCATGGTTTGGCCGAGGTGGAATAAAAGGACTTAAGTGAAACTGTGCCATTTTCCTCAGCAAGAGTGTAGACAAACAATGACTTTCTTATTTAATTTATCACAATAACACTTTCCTCAAGCAAACAGCACGGTAAAATGAGTTCAGTCTGCTTTTGTACCTTGCCTTCACAGTTATTGTACTGTTCTCCTTTCTCTCTACCCCCATCATCGTCGCATATATACTGAAGTAAAGGTAACAGAAATCTCTTGGGGTGAAAGGGGCTTAAGAAAAGTTTTGTTTGAGTAAAACCAAACCACACGAAATATACTTGTTCTGAATGTCATCATTATCATCATCCTCGCCATTCTCTCAACTGCTTTATATGCTACCTCAACAAAAATATACTTCAGCGATATAATAAAAGTGCTTTTTATATTTGAACAGCCAGGCACAGGCAAAAACTGGGGATATTACTATTTGCTTTCCACTTCTTCAATAAAACAAGGTATTGTGTCTGCCTCTTGTATATAGTTATATGTAAATAAATGTACTTACGTGCGTTAGGTGTTGTGTTTACACCAATATAACGGCTGCGGCGTCAGCAACACGGTGGTGGCGGCGCTGAGTGGATGACGTGACAAATAATACAAATGTAAACAGTAACTCCACAGGAGTCTCTTAAAAGTATCTTCTTGATGGAGACCATGATGATAGAGATGATTGTGGAAAAGCCTTTTCTTCATTTGCTTTTACCGGTGGTAGTTTGGAACACCACACCATTTTCTTTCCTTTTTTATGTACATACAACGTAGTTTCCATCCTTCTCGTTTCGTTTCCTTTGATAGTTGCTGAGATAGAAAGGCGCACAACTGAGGAAAGAAAGGAAATGCTTTTACCTTTCTCTTTCTATCATCTTCTTTTTTTGTTCTACTTCCTTTCCACAACACTCCCACCACCACTTCTGTCGTTGTAGTAATACCTTTGCTTTCCGACAGTCACGCTTCACGCTGCATAGACAACCAGAAAGTCAAGTCAAACCTGAGAAAAAAGAGTGCAAGTAAAAATCTTACAATTGTCGGTTTTCCTTCCTTTTTTCTTCTTTTTCTTTGAAGCTGAAGATAAAAAGGAAAAGAATACAGCGGAAAATATGGGGAGCCGGGAAATGGATACATGTTTACCTTTCTTCTCCTGCTTCCTCACGTATTTATGTGTTCCATCCATCCGCTTTTGTTGCCGTTCAAGATGCTGTTATTATTTTATTGTTATTACTGTTTGTTGACGCAATGTCTACTGTGCGTGTAGCTGTCATCATCATCCTACCATGTGTGTGTAAGGTTGACTTGAATATAATACGGTATTATTACATTCCCTCTTATTCGTATTCATGAGCTGAATAACAATGCTGGACTTTTTTTGTTATGAGCACCTTTATGTGCACCTATTATAGCTCACAAACAAAACGAGGCGAATAAAAAAGGGCTAAGAATAAGAAAATGATTGTGTGAACGATGCAATGATGAGCATGGTCGTTTCAATAAACGTGAAGCTCACATACTTTTCCCTAGCATACCGCTTCATATTTAAGTGACAAAAGAGTTTTGTATATATTATTACTACGATTATGATGATAGGATGAGAACATAAAGTTTTGAAAAGGAAGAAAAGGAATATGTTAAAATAGTTATTTGTTATCCTATAAAAAACGTATAAAAATAATGCTATACGTAAAGGCATTCTACTATAGTATACATACACACATACTTAATATTATATGGAATGCCTTTATAAATATTACCTGATCTCTCAAAATTGCTACTTGAGAAACTTTTATGGGATCATAATATCTAGTCAAGCAAAAGTTTGTCTTTTTTATTCATTGTGCCTGCCGTGTGTCTAAACTAAACTTAACCCCTCACAGGTTCCAACCAACTTATAAAAAGTTCCGATAAAATGGAAACAAGACGTCTAGTTTTTTTGTGTAGTGTAA
Organism: Coecobrya sp. COE2; assembly: GCA_027743765.1. Taxonomy (NCBI): domain Eukaryota; kingdom Metazoa; phylum Arthropoda; class Collembola; order Entomobryomorpha; family Entomobryidae; genus Coecobrya; species Coecobrya sp. COE2. Next base: position 22,615 of record JAHZMV010005264.1, on the reverse strand, counting down.
AGTGGATACACTACAGGGCAAAAGGTTCTTTTTATGAGTTTGGCAGTAACCGCGTGAAAAATTGTTTCCANCACTACAGGGCAAAAGGTTCTTTTTATGAGGTTGGCAGTAACCGCGTGAAAAATTGTTTCCAACTCATTCTTTCACCTTTACACATAAAATCTTGGGAGCAATCTAAAAATTCATTGCGTCATTAATAAATGTGAACGAACGCTACAGTTTTTTTGGAAGGGAGGATGCTCCTTGTTCGTATTCGCGAACATTATGTTTCATATACATTCTAATAGTGTGTTTTATATGGCGACGGTAGAAATGATAGAAACATTTTGTTTGCTCGAGTGGCCGGGAAAAAAGGTCGAGTACTGCTATTATTGCTGCTTCCATATGTTTGTACCTTCTTGACTTTATATGCTTTTTTCAGTTTACCGTTTTATCCTGGTTGTATATTACACGTATTCTTAAATAAAAAGCTTCATTGATAAACACCTTAAGTGAAGATAAATATAACTTGCTTGAGGTTTTTGGACTTTTGACATATCGAAATAATAATCCATAATACTTTCATGTTTAGCTTCGTAAGACCTTGTTTGAACCCAATCATGTATCAAGAACAAATGACTCATTTATTAGCAGCAAAGTTGTGAAGGTGTGTGTTTTTTTAACTTTTTTTCCAAATAATTTTACAGAACTCTGTTCAGTAAATTACATTCTTTCCTGCAAGTGAAGCAATGGAATGTTACTGAAGGAAATGCGTTTCTTCGGTATATACATAAATGATGAAATTGTATAAGAATGAACCATAAGGATTTTACTCCACCTTTTTAGACAAAAGTCTCATTCATAACTTTCAACCTCTGTAATCTTATTACTTCATGAATGTTGATGGATAGGTTTATTTCTGAAAGGTGAAGGTGACTCATTCATACCTTTTGTAGTTCCTTAAAAGGATATCATAACATGTACTTTATATATCTATGTATATAGGTACCTATTTCACACATAACACATAGGTACATAGACGTACATATAATTAGGTACATCAAATACTTTTAACGTTTATCTCACAGAAACACTCGTTCTCCATTTCATAAGACAAATGAAACTCTTGTTCTCTAATTGTGTAGCCACTAGATTTGAAGTAACCTTGTGTAAACCTGTTTTTACTAAATTATGATGTTTAAGTATATATCATATACCAAAATCAACGTGTACACGATTCATTACAAACAATTTTTCGTACACCTATGTAAGAAAAATATTGTAGGTAATTTTTATTTTAAGTAATGATGTTGGTTATTATTTGTATTCAACGTGGATGATGGAGATGAGCCGCATAAAATACAAAATGCAACATGAAATGATTTTCATGAACCTATAAGCTACAGCTAACGCTAAAACTACCGCCGTCTTGGAACAATGTTTCTGCAAAACAAAGAATATGAAACTTAAAGCTACAATTAATGTATATTCCTACTGTTTGGAATCTATCTTAATACTTCTTGACGAAATACAACTTGTTCCTGTACAATTATATTACAATAGTAGTTTAAATTAATGTTGATCGAGTTGTATAATATCTGGTGGTGATGTTACAGCCGCAAGCCAAATGTATTTGAAAGATGAATTTAACCATGGAATGAGGTGAATACTTTCGTACTATCCTGCACAAGTAAAATAAAATAAAAGGAAAATTATAATAAATAACACAATACGACAACCAAAGAGAAAAAGCCATTAAATATGTACAGCCAACAAAAACATCTCACGAATATCCAACAACCTTCACGACCCTTTTTCTCTGTCAGAGCAAAATTAAATTTCTTCATTAGTACAAACAATGGCGGCCATTGTTTAAACAGGTTTTCAAAACAACCCACCATTTATCAGTTGACGTCGTCTTCTTAGCTGAAGAATAACAATAAACAAAGAAAAGGTAGAAGAGTGGAGTAGTGTGGTAGCAATAAGGTACATCATAATAATAACGCAATGCGTTTTCATCCTTTTATTGTTTGATGTATGTATGTACATTTATATGTATTCGTCTCTTTCGTGTTACTTGTATGTGGGTAGGTAAGTATAATGGAAGGTATTTTACTTGTTTATATTCTCCAAGATCTTGAAACCAGAGCAGACATGTCTACTCGGTCATATTCTACCTTCTAGAAAGTTAAATTATATTCTTGCTGTCTTTGTTCAACATATTCAAGTACTCCAAAATGTACCAACTAAGAACTGTGTCTTTAACTCTATGTTTAATAAGTTCTTCCGAAAATCACGTTAACTAACAAAGAATCTTTAATTATATAATAATATCATATATAAGGTTTAGCGTGGAATGAAATCATGATGTCTTTTCAGAGTTAAATGCACATCTGTATAAACACTTATATACACGATGATGGTAAAAATGGTCTTTGGTTTGTCTTATTGGTTCAGGTCTTGTCTGTTGAGATGATATAGTTAGATTAGAAGAAAGCTATATTATGTAGCATTTTCTGTTTATATGGTCGCTTCTTAAGGTGGTATAGGTGTGTAAATAGTAATATATATCGGTGCGACCCTTTGTTACTATTAAGTAAGCTGAGTGAGATAAACATACCTATTCACATACTTATTTTACCTACATATATGAGATATATGATACCGTTGCATTTTGCCTTTTTCTGGAGCAACAGGAAAATTTAGGAGACCTTGGAGAATAAACGAGTTAGTCATGTTATGTTGCTCTTCCCTCATCTTTCCTTCTTCGCTCTTTGGCTCCTGGAAGGTAGATTTTGTTTTCGGGCAATATATAATAAAAAGTACCTTTATGTTTGTCATCTCAAAATGCCTTATGTGTACCTTTCAGAACTGGAGTTAATATTATTTGAGCTTGCATGGATATACCAAGAAGAACTATGACTTGGTTCAATATATTATCTTAGAAAAATATCAGTGGCCCATGAATATATGAGGTTATGATGGTAGTATCGGTATCTTATACTTTCTGTTAGACAAGCAAAAAATAAAATGATATAAGTTTCTCAAACCCAAAATGCTCTGTTGCATGTTATATTCCTACACCATTTCCATCTACTCGCCAGACCTCATACCTATACATAGGCACATGATATGTGCATCCGTGTTCGAAAGACAATATACCTTTTTACGTGAGATTGTAAGAAAGTCGTTTATCTATTGATGTTTGGTTATACATTTTAGTGATTTCAGAAAAGGTTTTGTAATGTGTACACAGCTTTGTTTTTTTGTTTAAGTTACTGGAATTACCGTACGTATTTACTAGTGGGAATGCAGAACATCCCTCTATAGTATAACTATGAGATGGTGGATTAGATAAGGAGCACAGTTTTATGCATATCTTTAAGCAAGACATACACAGATAACACTTATGAAAGTTTGACCGCTATGTGTGTGGATATGGTATAATTATATCTCTCTCAGCAGCACTGAACACAATACGTATTGGTATTATTTTTTTGTTTTTAGACTCTATTGCACTCAACCTGACCTACTTCATTCGTGAAATCGGTATAACTGTTCGATCAACAACGCTCTTTCCAGTTGAGAGAGTCAGTCTATAGAAAAGCATCAAATCATAAAGATTAATCTAATGTCTAGCCTCTACAATAGAAGTATCACAAATCAATGAACGAAGATCTTCTCACGCAGTTGTACCTGTATCATAACGTGTGTAAACAGTGCTACAGCCGGGAAAGGGTCGCTTGCTATTGGATTCGTGAAGGAACGAATGAAGCAGGTGTTATATCGATAAACGTAGCTATCATCCAGGTGAACATAGCAAGGTGAGCGAGCAGAAAAGAAAAAGGATCCAATGACAGGTTTGTTCACGCCTACCTGTCAGGTTGTAAAGCTGAGAAATCCAATCCAACCAGACTAGTTTGTGTAGGCGCAGAGCGGTGAGTGCAGAGCAGAGATCATTAGCGGAAAAAGTAGAAGGATAAGCAAGAACCGTGTTTGTGGAGAGTATTGAATGCACGGTAGGAAAATGAATGAACATTTTGTGCTTGTGAATGCAGTGGATGTGAATGTGTTCATAGGTGAGGCAAACCCACCTGTTGTGATCCACCAGCATCATTGATTTCGTGTACCATGTTCATATTAATAAGAAAAGTTTGTATAATATACGAAATGAACTCATGAGCAGGAGAATAACATGCTTAAATTGTTCTTATTAATAATGTAAACAAAAGGTAAAAACCAGCAATTTAACTTTAATTTAGTCTCTGTAGAGAGTCTCTGAAGCATATATTTTCTCGGAAAAGATTTCCATTTTTTATAAAACGTCTCGATGTATCACTTAAAGATGAGAATCCGCGGAATAAGTAAGCAAACCCTTTCATTTGAAAAACTCTTCTTCATTGATTAATTTACTATTTACACTTTCTAATTGTTTCTTGATTAAACGGCTATATTAAATTACAATTATATGTAATTGTCTCAACCTCATAATTATAATTATTCAGTAATAAAGGCCACATTATTTAGCTAAGTTGGTCTTAAGTATTGATATAGACGTGTTGTATGTTATGTCTCCGGTTAGAGCAATGATATTTTACCAAAGTAAAATTCATAAACATAAATAGGTACATATTTTCAAACATTTTGCTGCTACCAATTCAGTGTTCTCTTAGCATCATCTTTTAACCATCGATGTCCTTAGAACAGTATCAACAACAATATCCCTCGTCCTTTGTGTCTCTGATGTAGGATTATATTCTAGGCAATATTAGCAAAGCACATGTGTGCCTTTTCGAGCAGCATCTTTGATATTATTATTGTCATATTATTTTCTTTTATATAAGCAAAAAATGTGCTGAATGTGTGCAATACGTGTACATAGGATACTTTCAAAAAGTTGCCACCATTGTACTGATGCTTTATTAAAGATAAAGATAATAATATTATTTGTTGCAAGTTCATGAAAGGCAAAGAACTCATCTACCACCAGTGTGTGCTATCTGAAAAGAAACAACATTTTTACAATATTATCTTTAAACACGGGGACTCAGGCAAACAGATGGAGTACGTTCGTAACTTGTTATGTGTAAAATGAAAATTGGATTTTTCTTCCTGCATGGCACGGCATGCCATTCTCCACATTTTTTCTCCTTTTATTGGTTTCATAGCAGTTGATATACTCAAGCCTTAAAAGAAAGGACAAACTACAACTTTAAAACAGTACATTGTACCAACATACTAAGGATCTATAAAACAAGAAAGTTTATATATATATAAGTGGCTATATAGACATCAGAGAGGCATCCAAAAGAGGCCGTAAAAATGGCGTCAACTATATTTATTTCAAAGTATGAAATGGGTTAAATGAGAGCATAAAAATGCAATGGTAGGAGACACTCATATCTCTCATCTGTCCTTTTTGCTGGAAGTGCGCCTCCTCTTCCTTCACTTATTTTTTTCCTTAACTCTCTCGTCCATTTCTGATTTAAAAATGTACAACAACACAGGGAAATAAACATTTTTTGTCTTTTACATTACACCGGGAAAAGGAAAAGAGCGCTCACCATACGAAAACATGTATTACCACACAACACATTTCCACTTCACTTTTGCCTTTTTGTATTATTACTCTTGGTGTTGTGGTGGTGGCCAAACAAAATGGAAGGAAGAGATCGGGCTAGACCACAAAAAATGCTTGCTCGTCGGTCCTCCACTCTCTCTTTTTTTATATTTTTTAAGGTTGATGGAATAATGTGGAATTGCTTAGGATGATGATGATCATGCCTCCCTTTTCTTTTTGTAAACGTGTTCAGTTACACATATGTAAGATTTTAAGATTGCACTCAAAGATTTCAGTTTACTTTGCTCAACTGTCTCGGTATTTTGGATTACATCTTATTTTGGTGTTATGGTATATTATTGCATATATATACGTATTATAGCCGAAAAGCCAAGCCACATCAGCATCTTCTTCTTTCTCCTGATTTTTGGAAGGGAAGCAAGAAACAAGATATTTTCTACAAGTAAATAGAAAGTATATATAAGCAAGACTTTAAGAGAGAATCAAGGAGACACAAAATGCATGTAAAACGTTCACTGGAGAAAGAACGGAGGTTTTTAACTGGTGCAATCACAACTGGAAGCAGTAAGAAAACGAATGGATACGATGTGATACAATGATAGCACGGATATGTAATAAATGTAGTTGGTTAGGTTAATAGAGAAAAGCTTCCAGGAAAAGTTGAAAGGGAAAAAATACAAAATATGAATGCTTTCTTTACGTAAAGTAGAACTTTGAGGGTACAAGGCTTTTCAACGCAATGAGATGTTTGTAGAGATGCCTGTACATTCGTTTAACTTTCGGCACTTTTCACTCTTGTTCTATGTGTTTTTTGTGAGGAAGCACAACAAGAGACGGAAAAGTAGAAAACAACGGAGGTTGTTTTACCATTCAAGACAGAAGGCCAGGAGGTTACTCTTTTTCGGGAAAGTATATTGTCAAAACCTGCTTGAGTTGAGTGGATAGACAACACACGCCGTAATATCTGAAAAGATGGGATCATTTCAGAGCGTACGTGACCAAGTAGCTTTAGATGTGTTTTAAGATTTCGATATGAAACCTCTTCAGGATGATGATGACGTTTGCCCCTCCTGGATATATGACGATTGCTATCCTGATAGTCACATTCTATCTGTAATAATAATGTTGAAATTTCACCGTTTTCTGACCTAGTCCGAGTTTATGTAGTAGGAGTAGGTAATCGTAAAAGCTTAATATTCGGTAATGGTATCCTATCATCGCCATAATAAACGTCGTACACAAGGTTCATGTTATTTGTATGACTTGAAATGGCTCATTGCCTTGATGTCTTGAGTGAGATCGTTTTTTGAATTGCTATCATCACAACCACCTGATCGTATCCACCTAAGCGAAGCAGCACAAGGTGGTGGGAGTGGTGGTGGATTCCCACCCCATTGTTATCCACCCTCTATTTTTTGTTTTTGATACTTCAAGTTTGACAAATGCCTACTCCTCCACCGCCACTGCACACAATCATTCATTTAATTTCATTGAGAATCGTTCATGCAAATAACCCAAATAAATGATACAATCCTATTGTAACATACTAATCAGCAACGAATAAAAATCACTCGAGCAAGTACGTATTTCAGTATTCAAACCAAACAAAGCTATAAAACAAAGGCGCCTACACAGTTTGTATACAAACCCACCCAGCAGCAGTAACAGAACTATCAATCCAGTTTGTTGTTGTGGATGATGAATTGAATTGAAATGAACAAAGGAGCAGCAGTGGTATGTTTGTAATATAAACGTATTAAAACAAGAATACTTGAAAAGCACAAAATATAAAAAAGAAGAGAAAACGAGAAAAAAGAATTTCAGATGACTGTCACATCTTTTGAATGACTAAAGGAAACAGCTTTTCTCACACAACTTTCAACAGCCGCCTTCACCACCAACCATACTATCATCATTGCATCACTAACAAGATACAAAAACATATTATTATCAAGAAAAAAACGTTACTCAAGAGAAAGAAAAAATGTTGTAAAGGGAAAAATCATTGTGTTTTTTCCACTGGTGAGAACAAAGGTTTTCAGACACGAGAAATTACAACTTTCTGTTCCCTTCTTCTTTCTTGCTCTTCTGATCCTCCTTCATCTTTTTTTAAAAAAGAAAAAAGGAATTTCACACTAGGTTCCCTGTCAGCATTTCAAGTTAGTTACTATAAATTACAATGTATTTCAACGTAAAAAAAGTTTTAAAAGAGTTGGCTACTTATACATACACTAAACATATATATCTAACATACAAATAGCACCGCCTCTATCATGAAATTTCTAGGAACCCCGACTGATGTTGCTGTCGTTCTTCATTCATCCTACAAGTTCCTGTCTTATTTTTGTAGCTGATGATGATGACGATAATCATCGTCATCATCATGATAGAATGAATAAGGAAGAGAAGAAGGCGATGAAGGGTGTAAAAAACAATTTTTTTCTCTGGGCTGCTCATTTTCATCGGTCGGATATCCTAAAAAATTTACTGTTACACGCTTTCACTCACTCACGGCTGAGTTGTAACATGAAAGAGAAGGAACGTCAAACGTATTAAAACTTTTTATATGGAAATGAAAAAGTACGTACTATACATACATATTTTACATGCAAGGCATGCTTCTTCACTTACATTTTTACTAACTCCTTTATTTCGTTATTTTCACTCAAAAATCAAATTGCGCTTTTTAGTTGCTGATATAAGTACTACTGGTATCTTGATGTTTGATGTCTCAAAGTAGAAGTATGCGAAGCAAGTGGTATGATGAAAAGTAAAATAGTAAAAAATGTAAAAACGTAAATGAAGAAAAATAGGAAATTTCATTCTTTCCGTTGTTGTCTGGCTTACTCTGGACATTCTTGACTTGCTGCCACTTGCCACACATACACTAAAATTAAATGCCAAAGTAAGTGCACTTTTTGTATGCATGCTGCTTGTTTATTACTTGGAACCAAGGATGAAAGCTACACTTTTTAAAGAACGATTTTACACACGCGACAAATGAAAATTTCGTCTTTACACATGTTAATATGTGTTCATTCAATACAATTTGAATAGGTTCAGTTGACTAGCATGTCAAACGTGTGTACAGGCCTTATAGGGCCCTCCATCATCGTTTGTTATGTTGGAGTGACCTATACACATCAAGTTGAGCGTGCTAAACGATACGTTAGTAAATGCCCTGCACTTACATTTACACATTTCAGCCAAGAAAGAATCCATCCATTCGTCTGTCCATCAAACAAGTGATTTTGTCTTCACTCACTTGAAATTTCTTTGACGTTTCCTTTTCCTTCACGTTAAGCATACATGAAAGTACAATTAGATGTACTTGGTTCGTTTTCTCGTTCCTCTGCTCTCTTTTCCTAATCTTCTTTTTTAGTGTATCTGTAAAATGTGAGCGTGACCGGTTTTCCGTTTAAATGCAAATTTAAAAAGGAGTAAGGGTAAATAATTTGACAAATCGATGTTAGTCTCGGCTCGAGGATCTTCGCTACAACGCTCTTTTTAATAAAACCCAGCATTAGCATTTCTATGGATTGCACTACATATCCAAACTGTTGTACATGAAGCTAGGTAGGTACGATACAAACATTCCTTCGTCCCAATTCCCCAATATTATTTTTATTACTTTCTCAAGCATCACACAATCATCATAATGCATATTATGGCGAGAGCTTGTAGAACTGAAAATAAGCATGCGAAAAATATACGTGAGCACACCGTTGCGATACGTTGTTTGTTTTGTGTTATTGTTTCAAATCTCAGTTCACCACTTTTCCGTGTACACACAACTCATCACAAAGGAAATGCTCAATGTTTCCGTTCTACTTGGTTAGATCATAAATAACATTGTATCCAATGAATTTTTATGATGACGGTGACGGGCAGGCTTGGAAAGGCAATGCTGTGTGAATAGTATTTCAGCGAAGACCTTTCATGTTTTCTTGCTTCCTTTCCTTTCACGTACACACCCTTTTTACATAATATATCAGTATATTATTCACATACGTACCTTTCTCCCTTCTTCTTCCTTTGCAATAATCATAATCATATCATATCATCATGTTGATGATCATAAGGGAATACCTTCCTTAAGATATTCACTCACTACCACCAACCAGCAGCAGAAGCACATGTATAGAAATTTTATGAAACTCTCTACATATTTCTATTTTTCAACTAGATTTCTTGTAGTGTCTATATTATGTTTAGTACATGCTTGGAATCCTTTAAAATTCATAATAAAAAAGAATAAATTCAATCTTGAGTGCACACGGCGGAAGTGTATCGTAACATGTATCAACAGAATAGCGAGCAAGGAAGCAGAAGGAACGTGAAAGTGAAAAACAGAAAAGAATACCAACAAAATAGCGTGCATATGAAAATATCCTGTTCTTGTTTCAGTTCAATGTATAGGCAATATAATGTGTGCGTTCTTCTCCTGTCGCTTCCTTTTTTCCTTTTTACGTGGTTATGCTTAGGTAGGTGGGCTCACATTTTCTCTTCTTTCGCCCTGTCTGGTTTTAGGTAACGTATTCATCATCTAAATCAGCAGAGCTACAGTGCTCGGAGAAAGTAGGTAACGATGAACAGGCGTGGGGTGGAATACTGTGGATATGCTAGAGTACTTGCGGAATAAGACTACTTCATAAAATACAAGAGCACAGTCACTAGTCACATCTTTCAGAATTATTTGCTCAAGGATGAAGGTAGCTCTCAGTGTTCCTGTTCCTTCCAGTAACTTGATGCTCAACGCCATTTCTGTTGTACTACTATGAATACGACATGGAAGTGGGAGACAAGTATACGATCGTCGCTATCATTATGATGAAATTCAAGATTTTTTCCGGGACGGTATTATTATTATTACTACGAGCATGATAATCATAATATGAAATTCACGGTGTGTATCTGCTTGTCTGCATGTAAGTGGGGTGGTTCGGAGGATGCAGTTGATGATATAAGGTATCCACATCCTACGTCTTATCCTTCTCTTCATCATCAAAAACACCGCTTCCTTTTTTCAGATTTTTGCAGTGTAAAGATTTTTTGTATTTTCTATTCAGTACAATAAACTGATATATTCAACAATACGCACATGCAGACACACACCGGAGAAGAAAAGCTTTTGTATTATTATGATCATCATGATGATCAGGCGTGCCCTGTAAACGTGTCTATGAAGTAACTGAGAGAGTGTACATTTTTTATTCTTAGTTGTTCTTTTTTCCCGGTTGATAATGTATGCGGGAGATACTGTGAAAGGAAAAGTGTCATAAATTGTTGAGCTTCTTCTCATCTCCTTTTTTTCTCTCTCATAGTGTATTATATGTACACTGCACCAAGTGCACACTCATAAGATGGATAGGAAACGAGATATCATTATCATCCTATGAAAGATATTCTTCAGAAGATAGAGAACCGTGTTATAATAATAATAATGTAAATGAATACGGTGTAATGCTAATGCTAACATATACTACGATACATACAGGAGAAAATCCACTTCTTTTCTTTCCTAAGCCGTTTTCATTCACTCACTCAAGCAAAGCAAAGTGTTTCAGGTTTATTCTTGTATGTAGTGAAAGTGTACAATATATTTATTACATTGTATCAACCAACCGGGAGTTTGGAAAATATGGGATACAGAGAACCTGATTATGATGATACATAGGTAATAGAATTGTACATGAGTGTACTCTGTTACTTACCATTACAATTTACTTTTTCCTTTTCTTTCTTAAGAGAAACGAATTACGAAGGAGGACACCAAGCAACTTTTTCCTCTTGTATTTTTTGCTACAACAGAGGAAAAAGTAAATTCTCGGAAAAAATGTATACATTTTTTTTGCTGCAGCAATGAAGAAGAAGGTATAAATTGTTAGGCGGCAGTTGTACTGTGTGTCGTATACTAAGCGGCAAGGGCACCGGGCAGGCCGTATTTTCTACTTAATGCTCGTAATGTATTTATGTATTATTTTGTTAATACATTTTACGAATTTCCGAAAGAAATTCTGAGATATGAATGCAATGACTGAAACGAATGACAGAAAAAAGGAGGAGAAAAAAATAACAACGATAGGAGGAAAGGAAGGAGAAAATAAGACAAACGATATTGTATCCCACACGTACTTTTTTATTTTATTTCTTTCTTGTCGTTTTTTACCGTTTTATCCTGTTGAAATTCATTTGAATGACGATGGTGGTGGTGCATGCAATAATAATAATAGTATAATTCGTAAAGTGGGCTGAGAAGCAGTTCCCCGTACAACAAACGACTTTTCTCCGTCCGTACACGTCTTTTATATTTAAATGCATTACACATTTTGCTAGCTTCTTTTTCCAGGAGAATAAAAAAAGAAGGAGAGGAAACCCGGGATCCCGTGTATAAATTCTTTTTCTAGCTTCCTCAATCAAGTTAAAATATATTATTACAATTGTTGAAGACGTGTAATGCCTTGGTCGAAAAGAGCGAGACAATTTTCTCTATTGCCATATAATACTACTTTACTTTTACACTGCGAGAGAGGCAGCTCATAATAAGGTATAATGCAATGAATTCAATGAAAGAAAAGTAATAATGGGATGAGTAAAGATAACGGACAATTGTAGTAGTAGTCCCATCTATTCCATCCATATAATGTGTAGACCTGGATCAGTGAAAGTGCATTATTATTTTTACTTGGGGAAGAGAGAAAGAAAAAAAGGCTTTTATTTCAATTCATTGTACCATGTTTATTATGAAAACTATATAATATTATTATGTATATTATGGCGTGGCATCAAGGCACGGTAAAAACCCCTTTTCTCTGTCTCCCACAATTCTCAAGGCATTTTCGTAGTACCATACATAAAGTGTGTATACCAAGTAACGTGGTGGCGGCGGTAGCAATAATAAAAATAGGGTGGAATTTTTTGCCCTCTCACATGGAGAAGGAGGAGAAGAAAAAAAAACTGACAAAAATGGACCGTGTGTATAAGTAAGAAAGAAAGCTGGCTAACTAACTGCTATTTTTGCTACTGCCATAATAGGGGCATTGCATTACTATTACTTTACTTTTAGTCGCATCTCTACCCAGACAGAACAACCAGCTATTTCACAAATGAACATCACAACCCATCACAATGCTGGATAGAGTTGTGACATTCTTGTGTGCTGTGCTATTGTTACTTATGTAACTACGTTTTCTTTCATAGAACTCAATAAATTACTTTCTAAATGTAATCTGTATTATTACCACCAGCACCACCACCACTACTACCATTACTATTACACTTAACGTTTCCCTGGCCTAAGGAGTTGTAGTTGGCTACACACAATTCACATAAACTTACAACCATATTATGTATATCATTGCGTAAAATATGTGAATACCTATACAGTGGTAGGCTGTATCGCGCTGTACATACTTGACTGTGAGGCAAAGCATATTATAAGTTTAATACCACCACCGTTACCACTACACACACAGTCATGCACATTCAATTCATTCACTCATTTCCCTTCGCATTTACGTATTTTTGTCCACGTACTAAAGTGAAAGCAAAAGAAAAATCCCAGTTTCCCTTTCTTTTTTCCTTGTAAAAGTAATAACGGTAGTAGCTTGCTTACATTGTTTGAAGCCTCTGGTAAGAATTGTGATAGTTCTAGTAAAGCTTCTCAATGATCTAGTCAGTAAGCTCACGATGATGCTGATGGTATATGGTCATAATATTATGTCCTTTCACTGCTTCAGCTGGCTTGCTACATTTTATTTTATATAATCAAAAAAATGCAACGAAATGAATACTACAAAGAGGAGAGAAGGATGACATTAGCTATTGCTAGGATCTCTCTTCAAGAAAAAATATAAAAAAACAAGAAATTGAGCTTGTAAGTGCTTATGAAAATTGCCTTGAGTAGTACAATAATGCATTATCTATTGTAGTTAATTAAGAAAGGTATTATGAATTTTTTAATGTATATGGGTATGATGATGATGATGATGATGCAAGGTGATGGCGGTAGTGTTAGATGCAATTAGAGCTCAGCATAGATGCTTTTCTGGTACTCTGCTGGAACAGAGAGAGATAAGCATGAATATTATGCTGAGCTCGAAGTGCTTGTTCGGAATGCTGGGGGTAGTGGTGGTGAGGAGATGATGATGATTATGATAAGCAGAGAGAGAGAGAGAGAGAGAGAGACAGAGATTCAGCCGCTGAGAGAGAGAGAGATGCTGCTGCTGCTGCTGAGAGAGAGATGCTGCTGCTGCTGCTGAGAGAGAGAGAAAGATAGGCAAACGCATTGACACTGAATTGTGTTGGTATGTGTATCTGCCTACCTCTCGCCGCTCTTGTGTTTTTTTTGTGCGTGTGATAGCGATGGCTTGAATGGATATATTATTCAAGCCATTACTATTTACATGTCACATGCGTGCGGTGTAGATGAATGAGTGTGTTGACATTCATTTATCTACACTTCACAAATTTTTTCAGGTTGTGCCGGTATTAATACCGGTATTACCTGTCCATGTGTATATGTGACAGGTATATACAGAGTAAAATTTGACAGCTTATTACTACCGCAAGCTGTCAAATCATACACTATATATACCTATAAAAATACACTTTCCATCTGGAAAAAAATACATACAATACTCATCATGCGGTGACTAAAATATCACCACATTATGAGTTTTGGGATCCCAGGAAGGACACCAGCACCTGCAGCAATCAATCGATATGGATATTCTGGTAAGTTTTAATATATTTTTATGATCAGTGTCATGATTTAAAAATATATTTTAATCGTCAGCAGCAGCAGAATCAATAAAAATTCATTGTTTGTGAATTTTTAGTGTGCCATCGCCCAGAATTGCCTGCAATGCTTGATTGTTGGAGGCTGCTGGTGGGTTCGGTTTGAGGAAGCGGATCCCGGAACTTGTATTCCATCCTCTCGGGTCATCGGTGAGCCCTTTCAGGTAAGTTTTTAGACGATTCAATATAATTGAATCATTTAAAAATAATTTATGTTAGATGACTAATGAAATTTATTTTTTATTTCAGTCAATTTCCGATGGACCTAACCAGGAAATCCAGTGTCCTCTGATTTCAACCACCACCACAGCAGTAGCAATAATATCTGCTGACATCCATCAAGACGCAGTTGTAACATCTAGTGGTAAGTATACACATTTTAATAAAAATTCTGTTTTTAAATAAATTGTTTGAAAACGATGATAATAATTTTTACTTTTTTATTACTTTTTCAGTGTCACAAATTGGATGGTATGTCTTTGCTGTGGTGGTTGGCTGTTTAGCAGTTTTTGGACTACTGGTTGCCTGTACCATCATCGTTACTGAAAGACGACGACGACGACTAGCAGCTCAAGATGACCCGATCGATCCTCACCCCCCCTTAAGAAGGCTTGCCCAGTTGGATGATGACGATGACGATGATGTTCAATTTGAGTTGGAGGAAATTCTAGTAGATCGGAATCATCCTCTTGCGCCTGCACCAGCTCCACCTCGTCGTATTCCCCACCGTAGGACTGACTTTTTTAATCCCCTAATCCATCCTCTTAAGAAATACTGGCCATAGTTATTTAAAGTTAATTATTTTTTCTAGTGGATGCGGATTTACGACGTTCTGTCAGAATGAGACGAGCCCCACACCGCTTTATAGAAGAGTTTTAGGTTAATTGTTTTGTGAATGTTATTTTTTACCATTGGCTGTTATCGTTCATAAGTAATCCAATTATGCCACTTCAACTTTGATATACTTTCATATGAATTGTTATAGAAATATGCATTATAAGCAAAAATAACATACTGCCTACAAGAAACAACTTGATACGATTCATGGATCTATTTTTAGAATAAATGATTTGAAATCCGAAATATTCCAATGAAAAACGATTTTTGCTCTCATTATGCAATGAGATTTCAACCAAAGTAGTCGCAACACAAAACCACTCATGTATATGAGCTAAATTCAAGCAGCTTTCAGAGCAGCCGCAATACGAAATATTCTGCTGGGCCAAACGCAAGGATATTAAACATAATAGAGATTTTATAAACGTGCACACACCACTTTTCCAAAATTACACAATGGCGAAATTTAAACAAAACAAATCACACAAAGCTAGTTCTGCACTGAGACAAATACTAGGAAAAACAAAATTGAAGACAAATTCAAATCCTTCTGCAATAACAGGACAAATGCTATCGCAAGTAATACCACAACGAGTACTTCAGGTAAATAAGGGACAACGACGATCCACAAAAAACTACAAATGTCTGAGAAAAGGATGCGGCTTTGAGTCAAAACTGTACGATCAGTTAGAATATCATATTATTAACAAGCATTGCTGTTCAAAGTGCAGTTGTAAAGTCAATAATATTGACAGGCACACCTGCCGTCGTGCAAAGCGAGAACAAGAAATCCCAGAAATTGAAATTAGTGACACTATATTTCATGAAAAACTACGAGCAAACAAAGGGGCAATTAAAACCCTTGTACATGAATACCAAGCTGGAACAGTAAGACTTGACGATGCACTTGCTCTGGTGTATGAAGATTTATTTAAGTTATTGGAAAAGTTTGTGCTGGAGTACAAAGGAATACGGACAAAAATTAGTTTTGTGGCAGATACAACAAATTTAAAAACACAAGAAAGGAGGCCAATGACATTCCATTCTAAATTTAGTAGGATTAATAATACATCATTTATAGAGGAAGTGATAATTGCGAGTTTAAAATATATTGAAAATGTTATTAAGGTTCTCAGTGAATCAGGAAGTGGAATAAAGATAGAAGGGCTTTTGCGACTTGAGGTTTGCATCGGCTTATATAGGCCTATTCGTCCAAGAGGTAAAATTAATTTACCTATTGGCCTGCGACACCGTCATGGTCTACTTAATATTAACTGTGAAAACAATTGTTTTCAGTTGTGTATTTTGGCAGCCCTATATGGCGACACCATAAAATTGGATAAATATCAGCATTTGCCAAACGTCAAGTTGACATACTCCAACAGACAAAATTTAAAGAAAAAAATGGAAGACCCAACTGCATATGACAACCTTATAACAATGGTTAAAGAAAATAATCTTCTAGACTTTAATGGGTTTGAAGGTGACTTTGATATTAACGAGTTATATGAGTGGGAGGAAAAGAATAAAATCAGTGTTTATATTTATGAATATGACCTATCGACAAGAAATGTATACACATCAAGATCTAGCAGCTTTAATTATGATAAATACGTGGATTTAATTTTACTTGAAAATGAAATTGGTAACCATCATCTAGTTTTAATTCAGGATTCATCGCGGTTTTTTGGCTCTAACGGAAAAGCAAAAAAATATTGGTGTCCAAACTGCAATCAAGGATTCTTAAATGATCACCACAGGAAGAGTTGCCAACTTGTACATGATGTAGGAATGAAGCTTCCTGTGGGAGAAGCCAAGCGCTTCAAGTTTAGGGAATGGCGAAAGTGCCTTCCTCCTCCCTACAGAATGTATACGGATTTATTGTATTCATGTCAACCAGGGAGTGGTGAAATGAAAGCTTATGGCTATGGCATAGTGGTCATTGGTCCCAACGGTGAGTTGTTTAGCTCAGATTTTTACATCGGTGAAGACGCAATCGAATTATACATGAACCGGGTTATACCCCTTGCTTCTAAATTAAATTATTTAATCAATACTCAAGTCCTCCCTATTCCAGAAATGGATGACGAAAATCAGAAAATGTACGATCAGTCTACCAATTGCTCAATTTGTAAGGTACAGTACTCTGATTCTAATGTTAAATGCAGGCATCATTCCCACCACATCCCCAATTATCCAGTAATTCCAGTGTGCTGTAATTGCAATATTCAAATCAAGCCGAAAGGGCATATACCAATGTTCAGCCACACGCATATGAAATTGGGAAACCAAATGATCATTCAGAATTTAAAATCTAAACATGCCAGTCGGGTACACATTACTCCTAAAAGCAATGAGTCGTTCATTTCAATTATATTTGACTGGAAATTAAAACTAGTAGATAGTCGAAAGTTTTTAGACTATCCACTGCAGGATTTGTTGAAGAGATTGGTGGACTCAAATAATCTTAAAAAACTCGAGCCTTTCCACAATGAATTTGACGCTGAAATATTACAAGAACCGTTTTATTTCCCACATACGTTTTTCAATTCTTTTGAAAAATTGAAGGAGGTAGCTCTCCCCGATAAAAGTGAATTTGAAGACGTGCTCTATGATAAAGAGATTGGAGATGCGGAATATAAGCAGTCCCTTTGGCTATTTGAAAAACTGGGCTGTAAATCGTTTCGTGATTATTGCATGGCATACTTGAAAAGTAGAGCCTTTCAGCTTGCTGCGGTTATGGAGGAATTTGGAGAGTGGTCATTCAAATCGTATGAACTAAGTCCACTGTATGACGTTTCACTTGCAAGTTACGCATATTCAGTGGCAACGTTTCATGCAAGGACAGATTTTGAAATTCCATCACAGGAAAAAATCATTAATATTATTCTTGGGAATATCAGAGGCGGAGTTAGTCACCTATCAAAGCGAGTAGTGACTGCAAACTCAGAGAGGTTGGGACACGAGAATGTAAATAATTCTGAGCGTACTGAAATTCTCGTGGCAGATTTGAACTCGCTTTACCAATTTTGTCTTGAAAAACCATTACCTTACTCAGGCTATCGATGCATGACACAGGAAGAGATTAATAAAATTAATGTTTTGCGTCTTTCTGATGGAATTGGGAAAGGTTGGATACTTTGTGTTTCTCTTCATTACCCCAAAACAATAAAAGAGCATACTAAAGACTATCCTTTCTGCGCAACCAAAGATAGAATAAATTTTGATTTTCTTAGAAGCACTAGAAGAGACTTTGAAGATGCCTGCTCTCCTTCACAAGAGCATCAGCTTGGAGTAAATGCTCTCCTACTCACACAGATGGATAAAATTAATATACCTATTTACTATAAGCTTTTACAGTTTTTCGTTCGCTACGGAATGGTGATCACAAAAATACATGAATGCATTGAGTTTGAGGAGCGGCCTTATCTGCAAGAGTTTATACAAAAGAACATTAACATTCGTCGTACAACAAAAGACAAATTCCATGAGCAAATTTCTAAGCAGATGGGAAATACAATATTTGGAAAATGCCTCTCGGTTTACAACAACTTAAATGTGAAATGCTGTACTTCGCAAGCAGACGCAATCAAACATTTAAGCAGTCACAATTTCGAAGATGTATCTGTCGTCTCACCAGATGTTTCACTTTTCTACATGAAAAAGGGTGACGTAAAGTTGGATAAAAATATACTAATTTCCTTTGTAGTTTTGGATCAGGCAAAGCTAAGGCTATACCAAATTATTTATGAATATCTCAAACCCACCTTTAGAGACAGAATAACCATCTGCGCCTCAGAAACTGACAATATAGTTTGTGAAGTGAAAGATCCAAATAGAACATTTATTCAAGATTTGCAGAAAATAAAGGAAATTTTTGATTTTTCTACCCTGCCAACATCGCACATCTTATGGGATAACAGTCGTGCCAAAGAGCCAGGACTTTTAAAAATAGAATACCCGTATCCATTACAATTTGTTGGGGTTAAATCTAAAGTATATTCCATACTTAGCAAATGTCAGGATTGCTTGGAGAATGATACGCAAGATGTTCTGCAATGCAAAAAGTGTGAAGGGAAGGATTTAAATGTACCGAAGGGCGGGTCAAAGAGAAAACATACTCCTCATTCTGTGTATCTCCAAGCAGCAATGTATGACCCCAATAATCCGAATGAGAAGAATATAGGAACAACAGAATTTCTTACAACATCCACAAGAAACCAGCAAGTCACAATCCAACACCGCAAAAAAATGGTTTTCAATTCCAATGATCAGCACAGAATCTGGCATAATTACAATACCAGTGTTCCTTATGGATATGATATATAATAATAGATATACGTTAATCATTTTCTCAGTAGCGTCAGGTAGTTTCACCAGGTAACACCATGGCGGTCTATGGACCTTTGGATTTAAGATTAAAACATGGAACGACGATGCAAATAATTGCTCCAAGTCGGTCAGGTAAAACATATCTTTCCATAGAAATCGCTCTAAATCGATTTACTGTATATGACAAAGGCCAACAGGTGTGTATATATGTATATAATCAATATCAAAGTGCTTTTGACAAAGTGAAAGAACAAGATAATACCATTATATTTACAAATAGCATAGATGAACTGGAAGAGCTGCTAAAATTACACAAAAGCGCTCTAATAATATTTGATGACTTTATGTTACAGTTTGAAACAAACCTGAATCGGTATATCAGTGAATTTTTTGTACATAGATCCCATCACGAAGATCTATCCATAATACTATTACAACAAGTTTTACATGCAAAAAATTCGAGAGTGTTAAATTTGAACTCAAGTTACATGGTACTCTTTCGCCTGCCAAGAGATTCAAAACAAATTCAGTACCTTGGTTCACGTATGGACCCGGAAAACCCAAAGTTCATTTACTACTGTTATCAAAAAGCGACAAGTAGGCCATATTCATATTTATTTATAGACATGTTTCCTTCTACTCCTAAACTTGCAACTCTCCGTTCTTCAGTGTTTGTAAATAAGAGCTTAAAATTTTATTTACCCAAATAAGAAATGAAAAGTGTTACATTTTGCCCCACACGAGTAATATTTTGTGTACAAGATAATGAATATTGGAGATCTGCCAGAGAGCAAATGTGGGTCTGAGCTAGTGTTGATAGAAGTAGATTTAAGCATAGAATATTTGATTCAGAAAATCTTTTAAAACTCGTGCTACAGCGAAAATGGAAAGAATATTACAGCATTACGAGTTCTTACTCGCCCTTGCCAATGCCAAAGGATCAAAACAACGGGAAATGATTGATAATGCATCACCAGAACAAGTTCTATCAGTAATTGATTGTGTGAAACTGTCTGCCAAACATGGAATAAAAGTGGAAGAAACAGATATATTAAAGAGACAAAAACGTTGGAAGCGTGCAGTACTACTTTTGAAAAAGAACAGTAAACTTGTAACTCCAATCATTGTGAGCATTTTGTGTAGTTTATTACGTGAAGCATTACACTACGTTTATACCATGGAATAATTACCATCATGGATGAAGTGCAAGAATATTATATCGTGCCAAAAGAGGTTTATGAAAAGTGCAGTGTTCCGGACGAAACGTTTGAACAAAAACTTGCCAAGTTGCCGAAAAGTGCAAAACCAAGATTCAGAAGGCTTTTGGATTTCATAAAAAGTAAATTTCAAAACGTTAGTGAGGAAAGTGATTCATTACCAGGATACACGTCATCTTTATTTGAGTTTATAAGCTATGCAGTGCGAGGAAAAGGAAAACCATGTGAATGGGATAAGTTAAAAACTGTTCTAGTGGATGCTCCATTAACACTGTTTTGTGAAAAGGTGAAACGTGATATCAAATCTTTTAAACGTCATCATGGAAGACTCATACATAAAGAGAGCATGGACCAACTATAGTCAGCCATCTGCTTTAAAAGCTCTTCATGGCTTTGTAAAAGCAAGAGGCTTAAAAGATATTAAGGATACTGAGAAAAAACTGAGTAAGATTTATGCATTCTCGGTGCATAAACCGACAAGAACAAAATATCCAACTAGGGCTGTAATACTAAAAGGACCACATGAGCATTTTTGTGCAGATTTGGCAGACATGCAGCAATATTCAAGACAAAATAGAGGATACAATTTTATTTTGTTTGTGTTGGATGGATTCACCAAAGAGCTATTTACAGTTGCATTAAAACGCAAAACAACTAAAGAAGTGGCAGATGCATTTCAAAAAGTGATAAAGCAAGCAAAGCGACCACCTCAGTTTGCTTTTACCGATATGGGAACTGAATTCGTAGGCAGTTCTTTTCAAGACTTGATGAAGAAAAATAATATTGTGCACTACGTGTCACATTCAAAACGTAAAAGTTTTATGTGTGAACGGGTTATACGAACGATAAAAACACTTTTAGCAAAATATCGAACTCAGGAAAATACAAAAAACTGGATTGATGTTTTGCCAAAACTTGTGGCTGCATACAATAATACGCCGCACTCTTCTCATGGATTTAAACCTAGTGAAATAAAGGCAAAGGATGTGGATGAAGTGATTCACCGATTATACGCAAAGCTGGCACAGATCCAGAGGAGTGAACCAAGATACAAAATTGGACAAAAAGTTAGAATAGCAAAGAACAGATTGACGTTTGCTAAAGGATATGACAAGTCAATGACAGACCAGGTGTTCGTCATTTCATCATACGTTGATGGCAGCTTTCCAGTAGTTACCTATAAGTTGACCACACTAGACGGTGAACCAGTCAGTTCATCATTTGTGGAGCAGGAGCTTGGTTATGCGGACCAATAAGATGATAACATAAACTAATACGAACGTTCTCATAAGCATGTAAAATGGACATTAATACGATTACGTTAGTTAGCAACTTGCATACGGATTCATTTGGCAATACTCCAACGAGATTTTCAACTTTACTGCCAAGACCGCTAAATTTAGATGGCTATGAAGTTGCTCTTGAATCGCTTTCTATACATGACAGATACCCGGAAGAGGAAGAAGAAAAGCCACCGGGAACTGAAATTCAAGTTGTAAAGCCGAAAAAAATGTTTTTTGACGAAAGGCTGCAAGAAAATGAAATCATTGTAACTCAAACCCAAGTGAATGATATAAGAGTGGATAAAAAGTCTGACAATTGGGTGAATTTTGTTACTGCTTTAAACACAACACTCCATCGTGCAAACATTCAGTTGCGATTTGGTCCATATTTCAAACAAGCAGAGGACCCACAGAGTCAAACCCCAGTAGTGGATCATGTTACTATTACGTTTAATGAGCCAGAAGGATGGGAGCTAGAAATCAGAGAGCCTCTTAACAATATTCTCGGATTTAGCCAACAACGTTTTCAGCGGGGACGGACTGAGAGCGACATGCCAATAGATTATTCTGCATTTAATGCAATGGCA
>JAHZMV010005263.1:0-13938 GCA_027743765.1 Coecobrya sp. COE2 | reverse complement strand
AAAGACTCAGGACCCTGACATTATCGTTAAAGTCGTTCGTAAGTTAACTTTTATCATTGGTATCGCGTGTGTAGGCGAGAGAAACTTTTATTTTTTACGTAAAAGCTGATGTGGTTTTTTTGCGGTTTTGTATGCAGAGATCTACCGGACAATGCTGGAGGATAACAAAAAGTATGGGTTGAGTGTTAATCTGATGGCCACACGCGTGCTACCTAGTTTGCTTCCGCAGACTGTCAATCCCAGCTTACACCTTGAGCAGTTCACGTGTCTCCTTGAGGTCATGCACCACATGCTCGATCACATTGATAGGTATGTATACTCGTGTGGTCAATTATTTTGTTAAAATCCTTGTGCAGTTAGTTAACTGTAGGATTATCTTGTTTAGAAACCAGCGAAACAAGTTGAAGCTGGACCACTTGACGGCCCCACAGACGAGCTCAATGACTTCAAACTACCATACGCACCACAACGACTCGTACATGTACAACCGTGCATCCGGTTTGAAGTCCCTCCACCACCAGAGGTCGTCGGATAACATGTCCAGCTACTCGAATACCATGTTCATTCCTAACGTTCAGATTGACAGTCTTGGGAGCAGTCCATCGAGCACCAGCTCTTACTCGTGCCAGAGGAAAACTAGCTCTGCGGAGGATATGATCCGGAAAACTTCTTCTTCTGGTTAGTTGACTATGCAGTATACACACCACCTGTGGGTGGTTTATTCGGGGCAGGTTAAGTTAATCACTTTTAGTTGCTCTATCTCTCTTAGTGGACGGAGCCAACTTCCTGCGAGTGCAGGGTCAAAACCAGTTCCCGATAAGGCGCTTATCGGACAACACACTCATGGCTCCCAGGATTCGTGTGGCTCCCAGCTCTGCGCTGTCCAGTCCTGGAGACCCACTTCCGGCAAGGCGACACTCGAGCATTGGCCCGGAACGAAAAAACTCTAGCTCGAGCGTGAACCTATCCCCGCCAATGGTAATGATTTATGATAAGCGCATGAATGTATCTAAATACACTGTGTAAACACTACACGCTTGTTGGAATAACTGGATGCTTAATTATCGGTAATATTATATTTCACGCTAATCGTACGTTCGTTCTATAATGCGTGCATGCCGCAATTTCAAAGTTGGCGAGGAGCAGTATCGTTGTAAGTTTTTTGGCGTTGGCGTTGTTTAAATGTGCAACAAAGTGAACAAAATAGTTTGGAAAGCAATCAAGTATTTAATGTTAAAAGCTATTGTTTTCTGTTTTTACTCTGCAGGGCGGGTCCATGCCGAATACGACAAGCACAGGTAACGCGTTTCTCAGCGGAAGCATGAGCAGCTTGAAGTCGAGGAGACCCTCGATGCTCACCAGCTCTAATGCTTCTGTGCACTCCACTCACCTCTCGGGGGCTAACACTTCCGGAATTCTTCAACAACTTGGAACTGGAGTTGTAAGCATTTAAACTGCATATTTGCATATAGTATTCTCATAATTTCACAATGATTTGCATAAATATATATATTTTTAAATGCCCGTTCAATTTTCAGTACCAGTTATTCGGCGGGTCAAAGTAAACCAGTGAAGCAAGTGTAGTAGCAAAAAAAGATAGAAAAAAAGAAACCTGATGTAAAAACAAAACCAGAGTATTTTTTAGGAACAAAAAAAAGCAACCTGTTGTGGAACACACCATACTTTTATGAACATTCCTGTATATATATATAAATACGTATATATATTTTATCCTTTCTTTTTCCAGTAAAATAACCTTAAAAGATAATATAAAAAACATAATAAGACATTATCTCTCTCTCAAAAAAAACCTATCACACTCGACTGCATGAAAAAAAGTATACTCGTACCAAAAAAAAGCTTTTAAACCATACGCGTTTAAAATAAATAAATAAATTTTTGTGACTATCTAAAAAACTAACGAGACCTTAACTGAACAATCGTTACATTATGTACTCCTTCTCTCTATTTATCTATCTCTATCTCTCCATCTCTTCCCACACACACGTATCTCTCTGTGATTTCGAGTATTGTGTTGCGTAACACGTACAACCCTTCCTTCAATTAATTATATAAACTATCGTATACGCTAAAAGCATATCTTTTAAAAAAAATCTAATTTAAGTAGTTATATGTCTGTGCTGTCTTTTATTTTTTATCTAATCGTAGCCGTAACTTGTATAACCGTTGTATTGATTTTAATGAAATTATTTAAACAAACATACATATAATCTATATCAAAAAACTCTGTGGAATGAATATAAACAATAAAAAGTAAAATAATAATATGCTTTCTTAAAGAAAACTATTCTACGAATCTGAGTCTTTTTTTTCCATACTTTTTAGGCTTTCGTATGTACTTGCTTACTCTAGTGAAAATAATAAGTAGCCTCATATTAAATTTTCACGCAAAATCGTTTTTTTTATTAAATGTTCCTCAAAACATTTATTCATTATTATTCTTTTGCATATAATATAGTTTTTCTTAATTCGTTCCGTTTTTTAAAATATATATTTATAATATAATATACTATTCCTTAAACATTACAGTTGTTGTTCTTGTTTTTAGCACTTTCTTTAAACACTCGAGAAAACTCTAAAACAAAAAACTTAATTACTTCATATATAACGGATTCGTTTTTTTTGAAGAAATTCATAACAAGTAATAATAATAATAATAATAATAGTAACAGCAGTATAGCAGCAGCATCAGCAGTAAAATTAATTATACTTAATAATAAAACGATGATTGATGATGACTTAACAATTTAAAAAAAATTAAGATCGTTATTTTCCTTAAACACATATGCGAATATTTATGTATAGTTAGTACAGTACAGTGAAGTAAAGTAATTAAAGATTATTACAAGAATAAGTTTTGTATATATGTAAAAAATTGCGTTGTGATATAACAAACGAAAAAAGAAAAACAAAAAAAGTCTTAAAAATTCGTTACTCATAATAATAGGTTCTTTTTTTAGTTAATTTAATATAGCACACGAGATAATTATATATATTTTTTATGATGATGTTTTTTTGTTAAAAACATTATTTTTTGGTGGTGGTGTATTACATTATGTTAAGCGGGCATAATAATAATTTGTTCTGTGAAGTGTGCCTGTGATGATTTTTTTTAAACAAACACACACGACGAGAGATTCGCATCATCATCAGACAACTAAAAAATTAGAGGAAACCACACTAAAACTTTTCTACATGATTGTTTTAGAACGAAACGAATTTAATTTTTCTCCCCTCACCAGATACAAAAATCCATTACGTTTCTCTTCATCTACAGTAGATGATCTACTACTGCCTATATAAATCTTATCAAATTTTATTATTTTTTTTGTATATAACGGCTTGTAAAAAACTTTACTCTCGACGAAGTATTTTTTACTCTCTTTCTCTGATAGCATTAAATATTATTATACAAATAGCATTTATAAACTAATTGATTTCCTTTTTTGACTTTTTTCCAGTAAATTAAAACGTTCAAACAAGCAACGTACACACACACGAAAGCATATTGGAAATATTGGTCTGTTTTTTCTTCTGTTTAAATGTACTCTAGGCAGTTTGTTAACAATACGTGAGTAGTTTTTCTTTGGGGTATCATCATCATCGTCGTCGTCGTCGTAAATACAGTATTTTGTTCTCTAATCAGTCAGTGCTAAATAAATAATTTGTGTTCGTGTGTGTGATTTTTTTCCTCTGCTTTTTTGTATAGGGTTTCATACGACGTTTTGTTACAAACCACCATTAAAAATTGGTCACTAACAACAAGTTCTCTTACACTGGAGGCGTAACTCTCAACAAAATTAAAACGTGTGACTAAATTCTTGTAAGAGAGTTTATTTTCTATTTAATTGCTTCTCCTTGTCGTGTTAATATATACCAGATAAAATATAAATAATAATAACAATAATAATTAATGCGAGAGGGAAACAAAAAACGGTTAATATTTCCACTACGAATCGTAACGATACTGTTGATGAAAAATGAAAAAAAGGAGGTACGATTTCTTAGTAGATTTTTTTCACCATCATCATCAGTCTGTAGTACGTACGTACTCGAGTAAAAAAATTATCATATTATTATTTTTAATTATAATTTTAGTTGTAGTTTAGATTTTCCTTTCTTCTTCCTTCTCTCGTACTTTTAGCGTAGTATAATCACCCACCTCTCTTCTCGTGTAGATTTACTTAATAGCCTAAGTGAAAATTGTAGTAAAGTTATGGCAAAGAATATGTATCAATTATTTGGATGCTCCGGACAGGAACGATTGATTTGAAACCACTCGTCGATGCAGTGCTTATGGTATACGCAGAGACAAGGGAGTCTGGCTATTACTTGGCCAGCTTCAAGCTCTTCGAGACAGATCACACATTCGTCCCCTTTTGACTCCTCCAGGAAATCCTCTGGAAAATCGGAGAAAACATGCAACAAATTGTAAAGATAAAATTACACCATTTGAAGACAGTGTTAACATTACTGATACATGATAGCGTAATTCAGCCTTTTACCGTTGTAGTTCAGGCGTGGTCTGGTGAGACACATAACCAAATGGACTTCAATATCGTCTGGTAAAATCGATTTGTTGCAGATCGGACATTTGACACCTGCAAAAGAGAGAAACACAAACAAACGGATTGAAATACAATGAAACCACAAGGGTGTAGATATAGATGATGATGAAACCAGATCATTTATCAGAAACAAAAGCAATCCAATTTTCCTACACAAATGTCTCACAACAGCCCAGATCAAAGATTATTACAGGCAGACATACATACAGAATTTAATTTTAAATTGTAGACGCTGTGATATCAATCCTGTCAACTGCACCAATTT
Organism: Coecobrya sp. COE2; assembly: GCA_027743765.1. Lineage (NCBI taxonomy): Eukaryota > Metazoa > Arthropoda > Collembola > Entomobryomorpha > Entomobryidae > Coecobrya > Coecobrya sp. COE2. The sequence goes on along the minus strand of JAHZMV010005263.1, from coordinate 9,084 downwards.
TTAATTATATGCAACATTTTCCAAAAGAGAAACGGAAAGTTTTAATTAGTGTACCGTAAGGCTGTTGAACGACCCCATTGCTTTCATTTGCGTACTGCGATAGCCCAAGTGCCACCACCACCACTACTATTGCCACTAGACTCGTTATTATTATTAGGCGGAGTTTCAGGTGGAGCGGAAGGGACGACGATATTACTGACAACAACGGTGCTGGGACTGCCCCTACTACTACTGCTACTATCTAAGTTGTTATTAATCGACCAAGTGAACGCGCTGTTGTTCGGAGGAGGTGGATAACAGGGGTCGTTGTTGAAGGCGTTACTCCCACCCGTTGACGATGAATCTACAACTTTTGACTTTACTGCGCAGGAGCCCATGATTTCTTTTAACACACGCGATAAATTAAAAACACGACGACACACTATTCAAAACTGATCTAACTAACTAACGTAAAATTCAGCACAAAAGATGGAACTCATTTAATTAAATCTAAAGTTTTAAGGTTGCTGACGAAAGACGAAGCATAGTAAATAAATGGTAATTATTTCTACGCCTAAAAATGTCAAAGTCTTTTAAGAGCAGCCATCACTGCAAGACCTTTTACAGTAGAGCGCTACTGCTGCTGTGTACTATTCTGGCTACCCTGTTGTTATATTTTCAATGTCAGTCCAATATCACCTTGGAAACATCGATATGTATGTGCTTATAATGATTATGAAGCTACTCCTCTTCTCTAAACACAATTGTCAACTTGAGTGACGGAAGAAAGGGAAAGACTGGTTCCGTGGTGGTGGTTGGTAATAAAAGCCTCAACAAAAGAATGTGTCCAACCAAATCAATCGATAATTTTGACGTAACGGTATATAAACTTGGGTGTACAGGTATGCGGAACAGGGCTCTTAACGAGTTGATATTATTAGTTTAAACGGTTTTCTTTTGGCTTGTTGAAGCATCAGCAGCAGACTGAGCAAATAAAAAATATATAACGTGTGTGGTGGTGGTGGCGGTAGGGATATATATTGGTAATAATGGATGAATGATGATGGGTATGTTTACATTGGCTAGATGCATGTTTGATTGTGTAGTTTATATTTATGTTTGAATGTCACGTGTGCGTGATGGAAAATCAACAACTACCTGAGATGGGCCATAGTCCACTGGCGAAAGAGTTGATCCTAGTGCCTAGCTCGATGATCCCTGCGGTGCCCTGACTGTTGTGCACCGCTGACGAGGAATAAGAACGAGCTCGGACTGACGACGTTGAAGGTCCTGCGACAGGAAGATAAAGATATTGTGGTTATTACAGGAACAGAGTTTAGCAGTTTTTGGAAAGCATTATATTTTGTTGAGAAAGCATATTATTATAGAGCACCACATCCTCCACCAGACATTACCTTGAAGTAAAGCGCTACTACTACTACTCCCACTACCGGCACTAAACCCACCACCAGCGGTAACGATACCACCAGCCCCATTAGAATTACCACCTCTGAACGAGTGATGATGATGATGATGGTGGTGGTGATGGTGATGTGAGGAAGGGCCACCACCGCTTGATCCTGTTCCTCCGCCGGACGATGATGAAGCTCCTCCGTTGTTAGCGGATACGGCTGTTGCTCCTCCTCCTCCGGATGAGGTAGATGGGTCCGAACCTGAGAACGTTCTTGGTCGTTGTTCTGTACTCGCTTTAGCACCCATGTTGTTGTAACGGCTTTTAACGGATTTTCGGTTTTGGTAGACTTGCGTTCTGGAGACTTGGTTTTCTGGTTTTGGAGTTGAATAGCTTTAAGAAGGGTCCATCTTTGTATTGGTGGTGCTTTTGCTTCTTCTTCGAGTTTAGCTACTGGGCTGGTTTTTGTAAGCTGGAAATAAAAATGTTAATCAAATTATAGCGACTAATACGCAGGACTTGGGGGAAACAGTAAAGTTGATTAGTTTAAAAATCCTTTACGTCATAAAAAAGCAGCAGGAGTATCCACACCGATCGGTCATGTTTTCACAATATTATATAAGCTTTCTCTCTAGAGATCGTCGTGTCGTTAAAAACTGAACCGTCTGTATCATCAGCAGCAGCAGCAGCGTCAAGAAAAGTTAAAGGAAGATCGAAGATCCGTGTTTTTTTAAATATACATTTTGCGAACAGAACGAAACTAAAACTTGTGTATTGCGCGACGTCGTTATATNAGTTAAAGGAAGATCGAAGATCCGTGTTTTTTTAAATATACATTTTGCGAACAGAACGAAACTAAAACTTGTGTATTGCGCGACGTCGTTATATTTTGCGATTATTACTCAGTCTATTGAAGACTACTAAAAACATGGCACTAAAATCTCGCGTTTGTTTAAACTAACTAATTTGGCAATATACTGTATAAAATGGCAAATTAAAAACTAATAAACTTAACTAAATATAAGCTTATTAACTAATTAGACAAGTCACAAGTTGGTGGTGGTGGTGGTGGTGGTAAAAGTTCTGGAATCAGCTGACTTTTTCCCAAAAACCAAGAAACAATCCCAAGGAATTATTAACGCACTTGACTCTCAACAATTGAAACTGTTTATTATATTATATTCCTCCCCAACAATTAACAAACAATGTCATTTAGAGTCACTCCAATTAAATGAAACTGAGATTAAAAACATAATTACTTCTACTCTTGTCAAAGAAGAGCAGTTTAGTATATCACGAGTATATAATAGTTTTATATTATCGAGGATAACAACAAACTGTTGGATAGAATTTTTTTTAAATGACAGCAGAAACAAGTTGGAAACTTAACCAAAGTGCAAATTTAAATAAAAAAATGATAAATGATTAGTTAGTTAAATGGTGATTATTTACAAAAAAAGTTAACAAAAAAGTAGTTGGGGTTTCTTCCCTGTGTAGTAAATCATGTGGTGTTGGGTAGGACGACGAACGGGCTCCTGGCTCCTCAAATCAATCATCTTGTTTTGGTGAATACACTCACATGCTTTTAGAAGGAGCAGAGCTGAGAGCACTTTTTTACATGCACCCAAAAACACTTCTTTGTGTTCTCTTGTCTCTTGACTTGATCATCAGCTTTTGGGAGGCTGGCTGTGAGCAGAGAGAGAGATAATTGCCTTTGTTGTTAACTTTTCTGCAGCTGGAGGATAAGCAATTAAGGATTGATAAGCTGATGCTCCTGCTTATCTTATCACTTTTTTTACACGTGAGGATGATCAATATGCACTCTGCGCACACAGCAGCTCAAATTGATGGATGATGAATATGATGATTAAATTTAATTGGTTTTTTTTTGTGGGTGAAATAAATTTAAACTAAAAAACTGGAGGTTTAAAGGTTAAAAAAACGGTAGACTTCAACCAAACTCCATAATGAGGCGGTTATTTGTTTATGTGGAGATTTATAGTTAACGCTGGTGTATTGATGACTTATTATTTTAGTTAATGATTATTTTAATGGAATGATAATATATTTTGCACAGAAATTAAAATGCGTATATATATTCACGTCATTTTTTTCGGGTAGGCTTTAATTGCCGTTTTGTGGACGAGCTTCATTTTAAATCGGTGTTGTTTCTTCATATGAAAAGATTTTAAATGGACAACGCTTTCACTTTTTTCGGTTTTTAATTGCGTTTGGGTATTATTTAGTAGTAGTAGAAGTAGTGGTAGCGTATTATTATTATTTCTTGTAGTGTAGGTGACGTTGTTGCCAGAGTAGCAATGGGAAATGAATGTATAGAGAGATGGGTTGTTGTGTTTCTTTTCTGGGGTCTTTCACTTTCTCCAGTTTTCTCTCGTGTCGTGTTACTTCCGTGTTGTGTGTGGCTCTCCTTTCCTTCGTCTTGTGTAACTGGGAGATGGATTAAGCGACATTCTTTTGGTGGGCACAGCAACAACGCATTTATTTGTTGTGGTGGTGTGACTCGTGTGGGGAGTAGCACAGAGAGAGAAAATAACACGGAAATTCTAGACCGTATGTTTCTTTGGAGAAAAATGTATGCACTTTCTTTTCTTATGCGGGAAACGAGAGAGAGAGAGAGAAAGCACGGGAGTGAAAGCAGCAGTGTAGTATTTTTTGTGCAGACTAGTTTGCGGACCCGTTGAATATTGAAGGATGCTTTAAATAAAAAAGGCGTAATTTAGTCATTCTATACATACATATTATATATTTAAAATCCAAACAAAAACTGTAAAGTCGTAGTTGACGTTGTTGAGATAAAAAATAATATAACAATTAAAAGGGTAATATAGTATAATGATCACAATCACTCGTTAAAATAATTATATATGACACACAATTAAGCACACATTATAACAGACACACACATAAACATACTTGTACACATTTAACAACTCATTTACACATCACATTTATTATTAATATTTAATAATATACTATATATATATTATACGCGTTTTTTAAAAAACATATGGCCGTGTATAAATTACTAGAATTTGTAAATAAAATCATCATCATCATTTTTTAAAATAATTAATTATTGTTCGACATATTTTATATTAAATTGGAATGTACTTGGGTGTGGGTGTGTTGTTGTAGCAGAGATAAAAAGCAGCACGATATTTTAATTAAATATTTTCTTTAAAATTTGTTTAAAATGACCATTTAATTTTTAGTTATTATTAGCACTCTGAAGATCCCGCTTCGAGTATTAGGTTTTGTGTGTCTTTCCCCGAGTCCTCTTCCACAGCGTCAAACTGCCTAATGTGGATCTGCGGGCTAGATCTCTGGATTACTGATGTTGGGATTATCGCTGCGGCTCCCCCACCACCGCTAGAGCTGGAGGATGGATTGTTCACTGCGTCATACACGGGGTTTGTAAAGTCACTCGCTTCGGATTTTACTATTGAGGAGGATGCGTTTTGCGAAGTGGATGAGGCGCCTTCGCCCGACGACGTTGGAACCATTATCACGCCGGCGTCCTGTGGACAAACATATAATTTTTGTAAAAAATAAACGTTAGTTAATTTTCAGTTAAATAAGCGTGCAAAAACGTACCAACGCGGGATTAGTGAACTCGACGTTGCTTCCTTGTCTGAAGCTGACGACGCTTGAGCCAACGCCCCCAGCGGCTGCGGCACCACCACCACCAAAAGCTCTGATTCCCCCGAACCCTCGTTCGCCCATCTGTTTTCCAAACAGGTTCCTCTTTCGGAGAAAAACGTAAAACGCTGCTCCACCTAACGTGACGATAAGCACCAGTAGTAATGGAATGACGATAGCGGCAGGTGAGAATGATCCGTTTGGATCGCCGTGTATGCGTTCCTTCTTGACGTAGTTTTCGCACTTTGGACCCATGAACCCTTCAACGCACCGGCAGGACAGGTCCCCTCCATCCTTTTCAGCACAGACTCCACCGTTTTGACAAGTACACACGCGTGGTTCTGGACGTTCTCGCTCAAAGCCTGAGATGGAAAGTAAAATTGGCAAGTTTATAGCTGCGTGCTTTATGAAATTGCTGAAAATTATTTGTACGATACAGTGTAATGTGAACTAACCAGCATCACACTTGTCAGTAGCGCCAGGACTGGCAGTAGACCCTTCAGGACAGCTGCACCTGAACCCACCGTTTGGAATGAGCAAGCAGAGATGACTGCACAAAGCCTTTTTGCAGGGATTCATTACGCTGCTGTTGAACTTGAGATTATGCGACACTGTAAAAAAAGTAAACAAAACAAAATGATTTAAAACATTCTCATTTCACCCCAGACGCAAAAAAATTGGAAAAAACCTCAGCTCACCAGCAACACTAGTAGGATACCTAATTCCACTAGTGATAACCTGCCATCTCTTGCTTCCATCCAACCAACTCGCCTCAATCTTGGGTATGCTTCCAGCGTCAGCCCAGAACATGACTCCCATTTCAGGATCCAGGGCTATTGAAGTAGGGAACTCGAGGTTGCCTCCGCTGACCACAGTGCGTCTGTATCTTCCGTCGTTCGTGGCCACTCCGACTCGTCCTCTTGGTTTGCTGCCGCTCCTATCCGTTTCAGTCCAGTACAGGTTACCAGTGAGATAGTCAATTTTGATTGAAGTTAATTTTCCATTCGACTTGATGTCTAGGTCCTGGCCGTATCCTATCACTGCTCCGTTATGGCCGGGTATTTTGATTGAAGTTAATTTTCCATTCGACTTGATGTCTAGGTCCTGGCCGTATCCTATCACTGCTCCGTTATGCCCGGGGATCCAAGACCGTTTGATTGTGCGTTCGTACGAGTCTGCCCAGTAGATCAGGTTACCGTAAATGTCGATAGACTCTACTCTTCTCTCATTTCTTACAATCTGTGACGTTCTTTGTAAGGAGAGGGACCGAATCTCGGGGCCGTTAGATAGGTACAGCAGTGGTGGCGTCATTGCGCGGCATGTTGACGTTCCTTGCATTTGGAAGCCTGGGAGGCACGTACAGTTGTAGTTGTACAGACCTGCGGGGAAAAGATATAATGAATTATCCACATAATAATTAAATTAAAATATTTTAGTAAAGATCCAAATTACCTTTCATGTTGAGACAACCTTGAGTACAGTTGTTGAGCACCTGACTCTCGCATTCGTTAACGTCCTCGCAAAACTTTGGATTCGTTTTCGAAATAATATAGCCGTGATTACAAGTGCAGATGTAACCAGAAGTCAGGTTGACGCACCTGTGCTCACAGTGTCCGTTATGTGGAGGAATGCAGCTGCTCTTATCGTGACATCCCAGCTCGTCACTCTGGTCTCCGCAGTCGTCCACGTGGTCACAAACTCGTGTCTTGTCGATACATTTTTTGTTGGCACACCTGTATTCACGGAGAATGTTACAGGGTCTTACTCGTGGAGCACAGATTGTGACATTGTTCTCGTCTGAGCCGTCTCCACAGTTGTCGCGGCCGTCACAAACTTGATAACGTGGAATGCATTTCTAAAGTTGGAATAAAGACATGATGATGTTTGAAGAAGAAGAAGAAGAAGTGAGCAGTTTGACTAAAATGCTATAGAACATTCTCCACTTACGTTATTCCCACATTGGAACCTATGTAGTTTATCGCAAGTAAAGTTGACACAAAGTTCAATTTTCTCGTCGCTTCCATCCAAGCAGTCCTCTGTTCCATCGCACAAGTCAGTATGGCTGACACACAGGTGGTTGTCGCACTCAAACTTTTCTTTTGGACAGTAGCGTCCGTCTGGGAAGCGAGGTGGACAGTTGATCTCGTCAGACATGTCGTGACAGTCTCGTTCACCGTCGCACTATGTATGCCATTTTAAAATTGTATACACCAAAATCTCAATGAAGCATTGCAAATGCACAAGTGTTTATGTACCTTAAAATGAGCAGCGATGCAGTGGCCGGACAGGCACTGGAATTGTGTATTGGCAGCGCAAGTGTGATTTCCACACGATGTCTCGTCACTCAGGTCCATACAGTCATCGTCCAGGTCGCATTTGAATCGTTTAGGAATGCACTGGAAGTTGTTTATTTTTTTAACATGTAAGTATTTTTTGTTTAATGGATTATCAAGATTAAATGAAACCCATTACTACCTTTCCGTTTTTGCACTTGAACTCTGACTCTGAGCAGTCCCTGTACCCATCGCTGCAAGTGGAAGGCAGCTCGTCACTGTTGTCCCCACAATCGTTAGAGAAGTCGCATTTCCAAGAGCTAAGAAAAGTAAATGAAAACTTATATTATTTCAATGATCCTTGACGGAATGTCTGCATATTCTGATGTTTTTCTTAAATAATTTAGGTCTTAATGTAACGGAACGAAAATTCACCACAAGGTGGTCGATTGAAACTGCCAAAATTTCATTTATCCAATAAAATAATCCTTGGTACTTACTTTGGAATACACCGTCCATTTCTACAAGTAAACTCCCTGTCGCTGTCACATTTTGTGCAGCTCTCGGCCTTTTCATCGCTCCCATCCCTACAATCGGGTTTTCCGTCGCAGAACAGCCATTCGGGAATGCATCTGTAAATGCCCCAAGTCGGACACCTCCTCCATCCCTTGGTACAGTTTTGGTGTCTGCACAAATGAGCCGGCTCGTCCGAGTCGTCGCCACAATCGTTATCGAAATCGCACCTTTGAAATCGCCAAAAATCAGATTATCATCTGAACCAATTAACACTGAAATAAAAGTACATTACATTACCTCCACAGCTTGGGAATACACCGGCCGTTTTTGCACGCGTATTCTGTTTCCGGGTCACACGTTCGGTTGTCTAAAGAGATAATATTGCTCTCGTGTGAAAATTGATTCTTTTAGCATAACGCATCATTAGCATATTATATAAACTTACGACACATTTTTGGGTCCTCATCGCTTCCATCTCTGCAGTCCGAGTCGCCATCGCAAGTCCAAGTCTTGAGAATGCACCTACCCGTATCTTTACACTTGAATTCGTTCTCTCCACAGTCAGCATGGCAAAGTTCCTCATCACTCCTGTCACCACAGTCATCTACCCCATCACAAATAGTCGTGGGTAGCGTACAGTTTTTGTTCTTACACTGGAATTGACCAAGCCTAGAAAGCACAAAGAATTATTTCTTAAGTCTCATATCACCCCCAATGAATCCGCTACTCCAATGCAGTAATCATTTTTGTAAACTCACTTGCAAACCCGTTCAGGACATTCCCTTTCATCCGACTTGTCCCCGCAGTCAGCTTCTCCGTCACAAACCCAGTAGTGTGGTATACACCGGTCATCCCCACCAGCACACCTATGCTGTCCAGCAGTACAATTTGCAATACATTTCCCACCCTCCAGCACAAACTGATTAGGACAAGCACATGTCCGATTCGTAGGGTTAAGCAAACAGAGATGACTGCATCCACCACCGCCATCGCAATCTGTTCTTCCGCCAACTTGTCTCAAGGGATGATAAACGTGAAGGTCAAAAGGACGGTGAGTAGTGTTCCGAATGACGGCCCAGTCCTGGCTTCCATTAAACTTATTGCACTTGAAAACCTCCTTCAAATTCCAATCTGTGTAGTACAAGTCATCCTCGAAAACGCTGAGAGCAAAAACATGCGGAACGTGAGTAACTCCGCGTATAACAGTAACCCGATTCTTCCCGTCCAAATCCACACTATCAATGT
>JAHZMV010005262.1:0-16990 GCA_027743765.1 Coecobrya sp. COE2 | reverse complement strand
CATAAATAGGAAAGTGTGATTATGATTGACGTTTCTCGGTTTCCGACGTGTCTTACGGAGTAGAATGTGAATGTCCGTCAGCAAAATAGGAATATTTACGTTTTAACACGCTTATCAATATGTATGTAATATGTAATGAATAAGCTGTGTATGAAGGATAAAAATGTAATTGTCTTTGATTAGCTCATAGGGAAATAAACAATTTCTACTGGCGGTCAAACAAGTTAACGTGTCAGTCACTTTCCTGGATATAAAGCACGAGAGGTATAGTTGTACAAAGTCACTTTGCAACTGCCAGTCTTCTGGGAACGTTCACTTATATAAATTCATACATCTCACCAGGGGAGAAAGTTACATACAATTTCTTTTTTAAACTGTAATAGATATTGAAATTCAAGGAAGATGAAGTACGCTCTAACTCTTGTCATAGCTCTAACAACTCTTGTGGCTTTCACAAGTTGTCGAACTGTTCTTAGCAGTGGAGAAACGCAAAAAAGTGGAGTTGGTAAGTTAGACTTCTTGGTTGTAAAAATGAGAACAAGATACATGAGACTTACTCAGGATTATGGTTAAAAGTATAACAATAACTTACTTTCTATAGATGAATTTGAGCTATTAAGTGAATCAATAAATCAAGACCCTGAAAGTACCACAACTAAAGAACCTGAAAGCACTACCAACGAAGAACCTGAAAGTACTACCAACGAAGAACCTGAAAGCACTACCAATGAGGAGCCTGAAAGTACTACCATGGAAGAATCTGAAAGCACTACAACCGAGGAACCTAAAAGCACTACCACCGAAGAACCTGGAAGCGATACCACGGAAGACCCTGGGAGCACTACCGATATTTCAGAAACTACTAAACGAAGCTCTGCCTCTGACCTTAGGAGTAGCTTTGCTTTAATAACTTCAATATTTGCTCTTATTTACTATAAACTGTGATAACAATCTATAGTCCATATGTGTTTTCAGTCATTTTTGTTGTAAGCAGATTTTCATACATACAAATTTTATTTTAATAAATGATACATCAAGCGCGTAAATTTTCGAAAAACTAAAGTTTGATCCCAAAAACCTTTTTTATTATTTACTCACCCAAATTTAAATGTGATGACTTCCTCAAAATACATACATATATTTAAGTATATTAAGTCACAGGCTAGACAACAGTTATTTTTTATATTTACATCAGAAAACTATTTTTTTAATTTTCAAAATTCTGAATAGAAAATAATAAATTAATATTTTAGGCATCAACAAAATCCACATACAGCATGCTGCAGTTTTAATTGATTTCACGTAGCCGCATTGCCACTAAAGTTTAAAATCAGGGAGGTTATATTTAATTTTTCTTTTTAATGAAATAAAAATATAGTGTGTTGATCATATACGCACCAAAGCCTCCTTTTTAGTTCCACCTCCACTGTATTCTTGACATGGATCGGGATCCACGTAGTCCTCCAATGTATGAACAAATTTATCATCATTTTCAGGCAACACATTTTCTCCAGGTTTCATGGACACTTCTGGAACGAATCTGTACGTGCTTAGGACAACAATTGGGGCAATGAAATAAAATAAGCCACTGAAGATTTGCATCACAAATACCTAATAAAATAAGCAGTAGTCATTAAATTAGTTTGTACATGAGCTGATGCTTCATGGTATCGTTAAATTAAAGGGAATCTTTTATACAAGCCAAAGCAAACATTTTTCATTTCCACGAGAATCCGAAACAGCATAACGACAAATCCAATAGGACACTACGTCAGTAGCGCAATAAGCAAGAAAGTTAGTAAATGCCCAGCGGATGTGTGCCAAATCGAGAGCCACTTCATAGATGATGTATAAGATGCCGTAAATTACGAACATACATATTGTCGCCAACTATAATGAATTCCCGTTATCAAAAGTTTCAATACATATTGATGCAAAGTTTAACAATCATTGAAAAATAAATATTTTTCTGCAGTATACACTGAGCCAGTTGGTAAAGTCTTTAAGGAAGACATGAGATTTTGGTAGCTCATTCTCATTTTCTTGGAGATCAAGTTCGGTATATGCCATAGTTTATAATATAACGAATCTAAGGAAGACATGAGATTTTGGTAGCTCATTCTCATTTTCTTGGAGATCAAGTTCGGTATATGCCATAGTTTATAATATAACGAAATCATCAGTCGGTTTACTTGTATTTACGCAAGCAGGTTGTGCGGTACCTTTTATTTAACTTCCGACTACAATCAGCACTTTCTGCAAGTATTAAAATACAATTCTTCTGCGTTTCCTGCCTTTTCAGTTCCATAGGTACCTCGGTCACGTCCCTATCCTTTGTGTAATCGTCCAAATTTCGAGTCAACAGCGTTCACACCGACAGTCTATTAAAATGCATGTAGTTTGTTTGCTGAAAAAAGTATGGAATTTTGATGAAAAAGGTGACATCTAACATAATTTTTGTTACTGCTTCAATCAAATGCTTTGTTTTGAGGTAGTGCCTATATAGTCAAGAGATGGCTGCAATTGTTTGGCTGGAAGGATCTTTCCTTTATCAGATCCATCGGTACGCTATCAGAGGAAATAAAAGTTTGTCACTTATTGTTGCTTTTAAAATAATTTGTGGAGAGGGACACTGCAAGAGAAAGGGTAGAAAGCTTCCACGAATTGTAGCGCGAATGTCTTAGTGCTTTTAATTTAGTCTTATGAATTTTAACTTGTAACGCAGCTCAGTAATTACAATTCGTTGTATGTACACTTATGAGTTATTCTGAAAATGTGTTTGGGGCACATTGATTCCTTTCATTTGCATAAATATGTAATTAAACTTAATTGGCTATTTGTTAAGAATGTTTTTAGAGTTCTTCAAATATGTAGGCATTCATAGAGTTCAACATTCAATTTATGATTTTGTTCTTGATTTCGCCTTTCCAAGAAACTGAAACTGAGAGATGATTCCTAATTAAGTTTACTAAAATCAACACTACTGCCGATTGTGAGTTTAGCTGATTTACGCTGAAAAATCTCTTTTTATTCATGAAATATTCTATCATACAATTCACAATAGAAAATGCATCTTGTTGGAATAAGCTTTGATTGCTTCAGTTTCAATGCATATTATCTTTATCACCACCCTTTTTCTCAAGTGTTTTATGCAACGAATATAATAATGCCATCAAACACACTATAAAACCTCACTCTTTTCCTTCTGCTGCTGGATAATATGATACAGATAAAAACCGACGGATTCTGCTCCCATCACAAAACTTACAATCAAATCAGTATACGGATTGCATACAAAGCATTTTCTTTTCACTGCATACAATTTCATACAAATCCCCGTCAAAATTACACTTCTTGTGTTATATTAGTTTATATACATTATATAAAACTGAAGCTGGATCGGCTAACCTTTCGCCACATTCATACATTTACACTACCGCAACTTGTAACAAATACATATATGTAAACCATTTTCCAGCCAAAGCCGTAATCATCATCTTTACTCCTCATCACATTGACAGCAAAACAACTTTAGCAAGCAAGCATATCACATAACATATTATATTCCATCGAATATCGTCACTTCTCAAGCAAAATGACAACGCAAATGATGTAACGTGAACTTACTCTAATATACCGGAGAACACTTACGTGTGTGGTTCTATTCATCTACAAGACCCATTGCACTATTAAATCCATATTATTTATGCTATTCGTTACACCAAATATTATAAAGCATTTACGACTAACTTTAAGAGTATTTTACCGAAAACTTTATACACAGTTCAGTCAGACTTTTCGCCGTTTATACATATAGAAGATCGTCTCACTATAAAGATCATAATAGGTATATCGCTACCCTTTTAAACGAATACCTACACGAGTAAGGTACCATTATTATTATACGCTTATAAGTTAAAAGACTGCCTATATAACATAGTAAAACATGCTTTTTTGATAGCACAGTTTGCCTTGCATACAAAAGGCCGACATCATCAGCAGGCTGAATACCGATACATACACAAACATGGGAAAACGTGAACATTATGATATGAAAAAAATGTGTGAATACAACACATATACCGAGTACTCCTACTACTGCGGTGTTACACATTTTGCATTCTACCATTATCTTCATGTTAAAGCTAGCAAAAGCGTTCTCGAAGACCAAGTCTGTTTGACCGTTGTGTCGCTGATGTGCTTGCTTTCCCACATATACCACATAAAATACTAGAGAGATATATGCAAACGTCTGCATTTACTGATTGTGAGAGCTCTCTGTTTTCGGTGACTGTTGCAGGGAGCTTCATCCTTTGTGTGTAAGTGTTCATTGGAGCTCTCAGTCACATCCCGTCTGTTCAACAATACACTGCTGCACAGAACACAATTCACTCCTTTTCCTTATGTGTGTAAATTGTATCAGGCAGCAGCAGCATTTAATGAGAATTTTACCATTGCATTATGGTGAGTTAGTGCATATTATTTGTTTGTACGGTATTCTGAGTAGTACTGCTACAAAAACTATCAAGACAAGTTTGGTGGCAAGGTGAGTATGCTAACAAGCAGTGTTGTGCTAACTTATTTAGGATGATGATACACATTCATCACACAAAATACAATGCACAAACATCACAGAGAACAGTCAACGTAAAGTAAATTGGTTCTTTGGTTTTTCATATCGTAAATAAATTATTTTACACAACATCTGAGGAAAAACAAATGAATTTCATAGCATTCTACCAATTTCATGGCACACACACAGACCACAAAAAACCACAGTCCCAACTTCCGTCTTGATTGTCCAGTAGTTATAATGTAGAGTTGGAGTATAGATTAAATTGGTGGTTAATGAAACATGTTAAGATAAAAATAATAGTACAGTTAATCGTAATTTATTGGAATACCGTATTTAATACGTAGTATAATGTTTTACGTATGTAACTGTACAAATATTGGATTAACTTTGATAATTTATTAAATGTTTAATATAAAATATAAAGTTGTGCAAAAGTGAGCGATAAACTTGCATACACGATGGCACGTGTAACTTATATCACGAAATTGTTTCTATTATCATATTGGATTAATATTTTAATTAATTAAAGATTGCTACAAAGTTTGCAATGAAAAGTCCTTCAAAATTTCAACATTTTCATGTTTTAAAACAATAACAAAATTTATTTATCTCTGCAACGGAATAAAATCAAATTAATTAATGGAGAAAGTATAAGATGCGCGTGACAAANTGCTACAAAGTTTGCAATGAAAAGTCCTTCAAAATTTCAACATTTTCATGTTTTAAAACAATAACAAAATTTATTTATCTCTGCAACGGAATAAAATCAAATTAATTAATGGAGAAAGTATAAGATGCGCGTGACAAAGTGCTTTAAAGTGTTTTGTTTGCAAAATTAATACAAATATACGGCATAGGAAAACAAAGGTGTTTATACACCCTGTGGTATCTCCTGGAATCTCCTATCATGTTTTAAATTCAAAGTTCAATCAAAATCAACAATAATCATTGCCACTTATCACTAACCTATGTCACAAAACTAAGATTACTGACAACTGACAAGTCTACAGCAAATACAAGAAACGGAAAAATACTGGGATACGTTCGTTTGAAATCAATTTCATTGGATGAAAATTTCCAAATATCACATTGGCACTAGTGAAAGCTAATTTAATGAGTAATCAACCATGATCCATTTTTCAAATCAAAAGCAAACGTAGCAAAAAGTGAATTAAAAGTGGAAAGTTCGTCATTATATTTCCAAAATTTATTGCTATCCAAAAAATTTGCATACTTCAGAGTGGTTGGTTCCAAGTTCTTGTGTTGTGTGATTTGAATTTAATTTTTACTAAAACATTAAGTACCAAGCATTTGGAGTCACATTTACTTCATCATCATGTCATCATGATTGCATTTAATTTCTCTGCATTATAAGGATGATACCATGTCATGAGGTAAGCAGTGATTTTTTGTGATAAAGAGAAATGAAAAGATTCATCCTTTTCATTTTAACAAGTGTTTAATTATTGTTATATTGTTAGATTGTTAATTGGTTCATTGTTTGTTTGGATATTAAGTGACAGTTTATTTCAAGCAAATGTTATTTATGCAGTCTGTGTATAATAAGTCAGTTCTATACCAGCTCCAAGAAATGTGAGTCCATGAAGAAACGTACTTGTTTGAAGAATACTTTCTTGTTTGTCAGTGAAATAAAATAGCTAATCATATCACTCATATCATATCTCCTGAATGAATAAGATAGCATTGATACTGCCCTCGGCTGGTAAGCGTTTAGAAAACACACGTACACTGAACACAGTTTGTATTACTTTAACTTTATTAAAGGAAGCCTGAAAACATCGTCGTTACATAGATTGTCAGTTGCAAGTGACAAGTATTTTAAGTAGCATAATTGACTGATTAAATGGACATTTTATAATCCGACTATGTCAGCTACACAAGCACATGAAGAGCACTTGTCACGCTAGATACATAGTAAAGTAAAAGTAGAGAAATGGTATAAAGGGTATGCTTAATTAGACAAGTAGTTCTTTGAACTTTGGTTATATTGGAACACGTAGCACAAGGTTTTGAGGTAATTTAAGATCTGAGTATCTGTTCCTGACACGCTTTTAAAATTCTAGACAAAATACATTTAAACAACAAGCACTTACTTTTCACCAGCCATTCATCTGCAGAACGTATTAATTAGTTCTTGTTAAATTTAATTGGAATTGGAATGGACTATAACAAGATAGAGATAACCATATAAATCCCCTTCTCCAGAGAAAATATTCAGATGCTGCCAGTTTTCATTTCATAACCTTTTGCTTTGTCCGAAGAATTAAATTTACCCTTCAATGATAAATTGTCCACTTGGGTTTTATGAAGCGTATTTGAGTATGTGTGCATTGCACACAAATGGGGAATACAGAACAGAATATGGATATTGATATTTATGATGGTGGAATGAATGAGTAGTCAGATTAGTCAACCAATTAAGCCAATTCAGTATACATTGTTGGTAGCATAAGCTCTTTATTTGTTTAACCCTCTGTAAAAGATAAATAATATGACGATGACATGAGCGCATATGATTAAATTATCATTTTTATTTAAACGGTTGACTCTTGTCCAGCATGCAAGTCATCATATCATTGAATTCATCCTGACTCCAACCTAGTTTTTCTCAAAAGATGATTTAACGTCTTGGATATGAACACGTCATTGCTTAAACATACAGAGGTTACAAAAGCAAGACAATTTTTTAAAAGTCAACTTAAATCTGCTAATTTTCACACTATTCTCCTTCGGCTGTACTTTGTACTCTTGATCACTTGTTTTCTTTAAAAAAACTTTTATGAGAAGCTATAAAATAAAAAATGCTAATGAGTGACACAACTACCATGAAGAACAAAGATAGCAACAAAAGCGCATAGTGCCAAACGGTGCGGTTTAGTCACATCACACTCGAATCACTGTTCCAATGACAAGTCTATCAAATCCGTGCAGCTTACCGCATGCAACCCTTATTATAAACCTGTTTGTACTATTTTTGTCGATGTTTAACTAACTTTGTCTGAGCTAAATTTGTTTTAAGCGAACAAATATCTGCGTTAGAGCTTAAAAAGTCGTACTTGAAATGTACAAGGAATGGAATTAAAAGCGGATTATATTATATCCAGACTCTGGATTACAGAGTGCATGAACAGCTTGATAAGATTTTATGGTCGTTTGGTGTGTCTTTTTATTATTATTACTGAATATCCAATCAAGTAACCATTTTGCGCTAACCCGTGAACTTTATCTGTAATCCGTAAGGTTTATGATATATTCACGCTGTAGCATAATATGCTGTGATTTTGGAAAATGTGGAATTTGGGGGAAAGCAGTTTACAACATGCTATGTCTACCCCAAAACCACATCAACCTACTTAAGTCTAGTCAAAAGTCTTTCCACACATTTTGCTTATGAAGAATGAATCCAAGTAATACACATTACTTCCGGTCCATACAAAAAGATAACCAAAAATCCCACAAAAGCTTATAGACAACTGGTAATGAACTTTTGCAAAACACTTTACAGCAAAAACAAAATAGAAAAACGAACGCTGGAATGGTTAACATCCCTGAAGAGGGTTCATGGAAAATGAACCGAAACGTTGGATTTTAAAAATAAATCTTTTAACATTCGAGTACCCTGTAAATCGTTATTATTTTTACAAAAAATACACATTCTTGTTATGAGTTTCGTGGAATGAAAATGATAAAAATAACGACCAAGATACAAGGTTCATTAATTACGATTGACATTATGTTTTGTTTAAATATGATGACTCATCACGCATATGGTCAAAGACGTCATCTTCATAACATGCATAGTTTCTCCTCACTTTATCAACGACCAGCTTGATCATGAATGAATAACATATGAGCAATATACATATTGCGGCGATATCATTCGTGTTTGCATGCAACGGTGACGAAGATAATGGTCTAAAACGGAGAATGATGACGTATCTTATTCCTCACCAACTTGATGACATCATCACTCAAGCCATTATCTTTTTACCAATGTCATAAAAGTAAAAACATAAGCTCTTCTGACATGAATGCCTGAGCTAATAAACTGTTATACCTTTCACATCTTAAATGTCTCGAGTAACATGACAGGAGAAGCAAGTTAAACAAGCTTTTGTTAAAACAAGAAGAGCCTGTGTTCATTTTTTCATTTCCTCGCGTACGCGTTCACTTAATTTTAGCTTTTAGCCTTTTAGAAAATCATAATATATGGATAATATGGAAATGGTTACACACATACACACACAACAACCACGACATTTTTATTTGCTTGAACGCCCAGTATAGTCCATTTAATTTGAGGAACAGCAACATGGCTTAAAGAAATCGATGGACAATGGAAAAATACTGAATTCAGTTTCATTCTGCACGCGGCAGGTGTGCTTGCATTTTACCCTTTCCGTTTTTAGGTGAATAATATTAGTATACTAATTTTGGTTAGCATACAATATATTATGCTAGCGACCGCACTTGCTGTTTTAGTGCAAATTACAAGTTTTTATTATAGTGCGTGGACAATAGAGGAGGATACAGAACGGTTGTCGGTTCTGATTATTATTCCGCCCGAATTCGGATATCATAAGGAAGTATTCTCTTTCCTTATGTAACTGTTCTATGCCTTGGTTGTTTAAAGTGAATAATTATAATGCTTATCAAACACCACGAGGTCACCTAAACATTGAAGGTTATACTCTTGAAAGTAAATATATATAAAAGAATATTAGTGCTCAAAGTTTTTCTATGCTCCATGTAGTTTTAGAACAGTAAGGCAGAGCACCAAAATGAACACAAACCCTCTTGAAATTGCAGTTATCGATCAAATAAAAATTACTAGATATTCAATCCGGCAGTATTGTTTGTTGCAGCTGCATAGATTTCATGCAAACCTATACTTAAAATAGCGTTACGTTTTTTGTTAAAAATATTATGCCAGTGAATTGAATGATAGCTTTGGGGTATGTCTGCATTTTTCCTGAACTTGTTTCTGGTAAAATTTGATTACTGTCAAGTCAGTTCGATAAGCTTTATATAACTTAAAGGATAACTTTTTACATGTAGTTCAAGTGAGGAATAATAATAATTATAATTACTCTGTCAGCCTTCGTAAATTTGAATATTGACTCGTGACTTTGTCTGACCAGTACATTGAAAGGAAACTGCAAAATTTGCAAGTTTGCCCTATACCTACATATATTCAACAACAACACTTGGGAATCATTATGCATCATTACTACTCAAATTACTTCGCAGACACAGTTTTGTTGAAGTAAAGGTAGACATACAATTTGGTCGGTGATCTCACATCTCAAGTCACACTCAGTTAGTTATAATGAATGAATTTGATAATTTTTATTATTATGATCTCTGTTGTTTTGTTTATATTATTGTTTTTGTTCAAGACCCAAGAAAGGAGAATTCAATCTGTCTGCACATTTTTTTGTTTAGTGCACCTGCACCTGGTGGTATGCTTTTGCTTTTCTTGTTTGCTAGATGAAGGAATTAAAGGAAACGAGCTGCGAGATAGAGATTGTGTGAGTGGATAGTAGGTTTGATAAGGTGGTATAGTACATAAGTTGAGGTATTCGTATACTGTAACAAGTTAGCAATGAAGTTGTATGTTGATGAATGAGTTATTTGCAACTTTTTACACTATGTACGCACAATACGTGTAATTTTCCTACAAAAGATTCGTACCGTTTGTTTTGTTCGTATTATTTGTTTTTTACTTGTGTGCTAGTAGCCTGCATTCTACTATGAATGTATACATGTAAATTGTGGTATCGATAATAAATACTAACTGGTGTAATATAATATGAGCATGTTGGCAAGCTATAAGCATGTTGGTATGAATATGAATGAACGTAAACGAATAAATACACACAAAGTAGTGAGCTTTTTAATTGAATTCCTATCTGCAAGCCCCTTAAGCTATTTTTTCTTTTGTTTTTTGTTGCAGTTTCGTTTACCCATACGTAATTATAATCGCTTATTTACACGCAACAAACAAACACCTTACCACCACTGAACCACCTCACTTGAAAATACAATAATTTACTAAACAATTTAATTAGTATTATATAATATATTATGATTGGCGATTTGTGTCAAAAAGAGAAGGGAAAGAGTGGAATAAAGTTCTTAGGAAAGGATCACTGCATTTTTTTGCTTATACACTGAACCAAAAGAATGCAAAATGAAACCTGAGGTATTAGGTTATCAAAATATTATTTTCTTTGTGAAAATGTTGGTGTAGTTTTTTAAACTTACTGAATGTTGTTCTTCGCTGCAATTTGGTAGGGCTAGAAATTTCCAAGAAGTCCTTCCTTGCCTGATTAGGTTTTTCAAAGAACTAGGTGGAGCACACAAATTACATGGTAGCATGAACATTCTAGCGATGCTTAACAAGGGTTGGACAGATAAGACAGGTTATAATGTACACTTTACTTTTGATAATATGAGCCACATGAAATTTGTTAGATAAAACGACTTGTTGAAGCTATAATTTATATAAATATTGTATTAACTTAATTACAGCATAAAGTAAAAAAGTCATTTAATTTGATAAAAATTGGTATGATCAAAGTACGATTTTCTATGGCATGTCATTCATTCCTCGTCCAAAAGGTCAATACTTAATAAAATATTGACCTGTAAAGAAAACTCAAAGTAATGTACATATGTAGCTACTTGCTAATTAATTCCAGAAGAGGCAATTCAAATGAATCCAAATTAGATTAAAGGTTGGATTAAAGAGATATATTTGAGCCTCTTGGAAATGACACTAATGAGGAAAGATTCATGTCAATAATATGTCATGAATTTGCTCTGGCAGTAGTTTGCAGAAACTTTCGTTTTATAGACAGACGTCGTATTTATGTTAGGGTCGGTAACATCTTCTGTCATTCATTCCTCGTCCAAAAGGTCAATACTTAATAAAATATTGACCTGTAAAGAAAACTCAATGTAATCTATATATGTAGCTACTTGTTAATTAATTCCAGAAGAGGAAATTCAAATGAATCCATATTAGATTAAAGGTTGGATTAAAGAGATATATTTGAGCCTCTTGGAAATGACACTAATGAGGAAAGATTCATGTCAATAATATGCCATGCATTTGCTCTTGTAGTAGTTTGCAGAAACTTTCGCTTTATAGACCGACGTCGTATTTGTGTTAGGGTCGGTAACATCTTCGTTTTTACAATGATCAACAATCACATTAGCAATCTTTATCAAACATTACATTACATTACAAGCCATGGATGATGAGATGGTAAGGACAGACGATATCATGGTTGCTGGCGTTTTTGTAAGGTAGCTCATTCAACTTTACCTTTTTACCATTAATGTCCTCGAACTAAAATTGAATAACCAGCAATAACGTGTTTATTGCACTCTAACTGATTAATGTAGCAGTTTAGTTAGTTGTATCTGGTGTGCATATAGATAATAATGGAAGCCGAAAGTTGATGACGTCGAGTGCGATGTGATTGTTAAAAAAGGTTTTCCGCTTTTTTGTGACAAGAGTTGCTTACAAATGCATTAATGATTGTGTTCTGATGATAATGATGATTACTGTGAGGACTCACTTTTAGCTATCCTGACTATAACTTTTCAAGAAATTACTAATACATACTGATGTATGTAGTTGTAGTGATGATAATGATGCAGTCTTGAACATGGTTGGCTGTATGAAAAGGTGTGTATACTGTGTAAGTACATGCCTGAATATTATGTATAGTGGCATACGTTGTGGTAGAAATAATCGGCATCATCATTATTGTTGGTGTTGCCTAAATTGCATTTCAAACTTTGCTGTGGTGTGATATACCATTACTTTATAAATGTTCTACAGAATTTCGTGCCCACTGACCTAATTAAGGTCCATCGCCATCGTCAGGCCGTCGTACGACAAAAATCCATAATAATGCGTAATCTTTCGCATTTGACATTTTTACTAGAATTCTAGCAGTATCATTTAGCATTTATAGGGGATAGAACAAGGCATCACATGAATTCATTCAAGCACACGCAATTACTATCACGAAGAAAATAAACGAGGAGAGAAGAATGACAAGAAATTAGCTTCATATTGTATCGTGACGTCTCGATTGTCAATCGTGCAAATCTTGAAAAATTGCAGAGGAATAATGTTAATAAGCAGTCCTTATTTTGCATTTTGCAGCAAGTTTTAGTATTGATGAAAGTATGCAGAGAGAGAGAGATGTAATATAGGTGAGAATATGTTATTGGGATGTCGGTGGTGGTGTTGGTGGCCAGGTGAGAACAAAACGTCTACAGGTGGTATTACCATCACTTGTACACTTGCTGTAGTTGTTTGTAGTACACGCACTGTGTGTGTATTAGCTGATCTGATGAAAAAAAAATGAAGTATTGATTGCTCTGTCGGTCGTCGGTAGTGTGGTAGTCGTCATCTTCATCATAAGAAAAAATGCATTCATTCATTCATAATTGACTTCGTGAGCTAAAGAGTCCCTATTTTTCTGCATATCTTTTTTTCATTTATTGAGGTCTAATATGAAACTTGCTTATATATACTTTACTTTGCCTCAAAAAATTTAAAAAAGCATATACCTGTATTCTGAGCCTATGAGCTACTTTACGACAAGAAGAAGGCGTGTAATGTTGCATGATTTAAGAAAAAGGATTGTGTGTGAACAACGAAAATATATACCATGCCGTGCGTGAAGTGAAAATTTCATTTATTTTTTTCTGACGCAAAAAGATTCAGAGCTTCGTTTGACAATGTTAAAAAGTAAGGTGCTGTTTAATTGTAATATAATGATTTAGTACGCTTTACTTTTTTTATCGTTAGCAGACACTCAATTACTATACTGCCACTGAGTGAGAGATAAATTATTTTGGAGTTTGGATATATAATTCTATTCAGACTATGCCTTTCTTCACTTCCGCAAGCCTGAGACTTGCGAATTACGAGTTAATTGTCGTTTAACAGTTGAGCAAAAAAATATTAGGAAGGAAAAGCGCGTATTTTGTTCTACGTTGAATAGAACAGGAGTTTTGACGGTATCTTCTGCACTTATTTTAAGTAATTGACAGTTTTTTTCCTAACTTAATTATTTCCGTGTCTTCATTCTCGCATTCACGAATGTGTAAATGGGGATGGTGCAAACTTTCGTTCCATATTTATTAGAATGTAGTTTAGACTGATTATTAAGGTATGCATGAACCAAGCCTACATAGTTTTACACGAGGTTAAGTAATTACTTATTCGCATTTGATCGATTTAATAATAATTTACAGCCTTGCATGCACATTCTTGTTCCGTCAGTCAAAATATTATTCCTATTTCTTCCCCATGCAATAGCTGATGCGGGATGGGATTCGTACTTTTATAGTCAATTTGATGTTTTGTGCATTCTACAAAATGTAATTTGCTAAAATGCTGTCTGGTTTGGCTGGATAAAATGCGCCGTAGAGCATGTAAGTACTTATTGTAATGTCGTGCATGGCAAAGTCGTGCCCGTAGCATGGCAGTCTACTTTTGGCTGGATGGAATACGCTGCGGAATGTTGTGACCTTGCTCATGGCGTCGTCGTCGTCTCTTGACTTTTTTTCTGCACTGAGAGTGCAAATAAATGTTTCCAACCACTTTAGACGGCACAATCTTAAAAATATACTCAACGAAATGTACATAAATAATACTAACGATGGAATACACACTTATGTATGCCCACGACTAGCAGCCAGGGCGAAACGACGCAAGAATGGCTGCAACAATGTTTTATGAATTATGATGTTAATAAACTACATAGTCGTATCATTATCATCATATTTTATAAACTAAGGTGCATGCATGACGCGCTGTTTTAGTTCTTGTTGTAACGCATATTTCATTGCTGATGATGATGATGCGATGATGGAAGATGACATATAGCACCACATACTACTACGGACATTACTACTAGTAGTAAGGCAAACGGGATTCCAAATGAGAATATTTCGTACCAACTATATTTTTGCCTGATGCATAATGCATGCAGAAGTCAGATAGAAGCGGAGCTTTTATCCATCCTTTCATGTTGTTGGTGATAATGATGATAGTTTCTGCTTGCCTTTCTGATAAATTGGGAAAATTACTATATTATAGCCCGATGGCCATGCTCATGTAGTAGTAGTAAAGATGAAGGAATATAGTATGAACCAAGGCAGTGTCAAAAGAATAAGCGAGTAGAACAAAAAAACGCGAGCAAAACGTGCAAGAATGAGTTAGCAGAAGAGGTGCT
This sequence comes from Coecobrya sp. COE2, assembly GCA_027743765.1. Classification (NCBI taxonomy): domain Eukaryota; kingdom Metazoa; phylum Arthropoda; class Collembola; order Entomobryomorpha; family Entomobryidae; genus Coecobrya; species Coecobrya sp. COE2. Next base: position 2,125 of record JAHZMV010005262.1, on the reverse strand, counting down.
TTTGTGTAACGGAGTAGTATTTAAATGAATGAAATCTTATGAATATTTTATGAGAAGACTTTTGGCAGACACTGCTGTTACTACATAGTATGCGGAATACTATTACATATGTTATAACTTATCAAGCGGTAGCAACAACAACGCAATCTGACTGCTAGTGAAAATGGGGTTGTATTATAGATGTGATATTTGCCACATTATGTACATATTACATTCTCATCATCATCGTCATCATGATAGTCATGAATCATGATGATCATTTCCATCTTCTCGAATATCTCTCTCTACTCATATTTGTTATTGTTCGTTACACGAGTACATGTACCTTGAACCACAATCAAGAATATCACAATTTTATTCTTCGTTCAAAATTGGAAGGAATGACAATAATGATAATAAAATGGACATAATATGATAATCATGATCTCATGAGATATCTTATATAACTCTGGCATTCACATTCAAATTCAAACAACCGTGATATTCCAAACTGGCAAGGGTTAAAACAGTGATAATCTTTCAAGAGCAGCAAAAGAGCAAATCCTACTACTGGAAAGAAAATGATTTCACTGCTTCGTATATAACATTATTGCAGCATTCCTTTTTTGGCGTTATGATTATCTGATTGTTAAAGTAGTAGCCTCAAATTCAACTGCCTACATCATTATATGAATTTGGTCATGTTTAAAAGTGTGTATCATGATTGCTTGCTATCACTGTTGACAAAATGCAATTTTACAAGAGCTTATAAAACAACGATGAAATCGTCCTTTTATCATGTTTGATCCCGTGAAAGTGTGAGATGGTCAGTACGTAGAGGTAGCCAATGTCTGATCAATTATGTCATAATAATCTCATAAGTTTAACTTGCAACAAATGCAATTGAAATCAGTTGCCAGTCTCATGTTTGAATTACTGCCAAAATCATGCTGCTAAAAAAGAAAGTTTCCATGTGGTAGTTCCACCGATAACACTAGGTCGGTAACTTTTTAGGATCATACTCTGATAATGCTACTAATGCATTATTTCCTAATTAGCGCAATTAATGGAATAAGGAATTAATCATTATCCCATTGTCTTCATCATCAAACGCAGCCACGCCAATCAGCGCAACTTTTATGATACGAACAAAGTTTTATGATAATAATATTGTGATGATTCCACTGCACTGATCAGTCATCATGTAGAATTACAACATTATTATACATACAAGGTCATATATATCTAATCTAGTTATTGTTACTATGCATGTGCAATGTCAAACGATGTGAATGTGAGATTGGGCAATAATGTCAATTGATGAATTAGTGGGGAATATGCAATTTACCGATGACACATTATTACTACGTCTGTGTGAGTCAAGAACACGAAATACTGAATGCCATTTTTATTCCAACTTCCCGTTAAACATCAATGTATAATTTGCTAATGTGAATATTGCCTTGGCCGTTAGTAAAAATGAAACATGATGTTGTTGGTAGTGGTGTTATGATTTCGACGATAATGATGTGTCAATTATCAGGAAGATTTATATGAAATTGCCAAAATTGTATTAACCAGGTCGTTCCTCAATGCTATAAATAGTCAAATTATTTAAATGTACAAACTTGCATTACTTGTAGTATTATTAACATCCCAGACCCATCAAAGTTAAAGGGCGCAAAATAGCAAATCTTTTATTTTATTTTAGAATTTTTTCCACGTCCATTTTCATGCCACTTACGCAGTGATTTGATAAGCTCTTTAAATAACTAATATTGGGATACATGATATGATGGGTTATAATAATACAACATACGAAATCCTTCATCCTCCTACGCCGTACCAAAGCCTACAGTGTGGCGTAGTAAAATAAAACAATTGCTCCATATCCTTGACCAGTTTAGCTTTATAGGTTGTAGTCTGTTATGATATGATAGTTAGGCAAGTTCAGTGCTCTATTTACTTTCTACCACACGCAGCATCGTACAAGAGGCATCTGGTGGTTAACGAAGAAGAAATGGAAATAGAATAATGTTTTAATGCTTGTAAATTTGATAATTTTTTACAGATAAGGAACTTAGTAGAATGAAGGGGCAAAGAGAAAATAAAAAATATGAAATTATTATAGGCTGTTCGTGAGGTT
>JAHZMV010005261.1:0-21893 GCA_027743765.1 Coecobrya sp. COE2 | reverse complement strand
TTGTCCGCATCCTCCCCCGTGAAAATGGTTTTGCCATAGTCGTCCAACTGCTTTTTGGTCATTTTGTGGAAATCTGGAACGTGAATGGAAAACTGGTGATTTCCTTCCTGGATGTTTTTCAGGTCCTCCTCCAGCATTCGAAACTTTTCAAAGTCTTTTGCTCTCTGGGAGTCTTTTGGTTCCCGGAAGCTGTCAACGGCCGGGATACGGATTTCTGTGTCAGCTTCTTCTTCTTTCTTTTGTCCTGGTGGAACGAAACGCTTCTTATCTTTCTCCTTTTCACGTTCCTTTTCTTTCAATTCACGTTCCTTCCTTTCCTCCTCCTCGTAAACGATATACATTCGAGGATCCTGGGTGGTCCGTTGGAGGTTTAAGGTCAACGAGTTTTCTTTGACGCCGGGAGATAGCTTGTTGCTCATGGCACGATTACGAAAAATGATTGGCAAGTCTGATGGGGTAAATTGAGAGGAGGATTTGGAAGGTGTGAATTTTTATAATGATTTGGAATACATTAATTTGACTGATAGTTTACATGTGTCTGCAGGGATCAAATTGACCGCATTTCCAATTCCAACGAAAATATCAGCTTGTGGTGTTCCAAAGGCGGCATAGCTTGGAACCCAGTTTAATGCCAAAAGCTGTAGCAAAAAATTACAAAATCTTAATTATGGTTTGTTTGAGGCGATGTTTCGAAAAATAATGTGTATATTTTGACTGAAAGGTTATCTCATTTCACCCGAATTATATCACACTTGTCATTCCAAATGCGAATTGTTTCGTCCAGCGAGGCAGAACAGAAAAGTTTCAACTGCCTGGAACCGGAAACGGATAGAATTTCCTTTGAATGAGCCAAGCTTGCTCGATGATCATGTCGCTCTACAAAGCAAACAATTCTGCGTTTCTGGTACAAATTATTATTTTTCATGGAACGAAAATGTTAATGAATGAGTACACGGGGAAATGAAAAAATCAAATTTCCTCGTTTAATCATCTCCGGTTTGAATAATTACGAAAGAAAAAGTATAAAAAGGGTGAAGAAAGCAAGGAAACTTAATAATTTTTCTTGTTCGTTTTCCTTTACTAAAGTAAATTAATTTGGGTAATGACGGAAATTATGAAAAATATTTAAAAGGAAATGATTTTTTCTTCGTTCCCTTTTCTCCAGAAATAATATACCTGTATCGAGCATATTGAAAACGACAATTTTATGAGTGGTCGAGTCATGATGGGAAAGGGCAAAGCAGATAGCTTCTCGCACGACTGCCACGTGTCTCACGGGAAACTTCCATGTTATCTCAAAGATCGGCACAAATATCTCTTCTTGATTGATAATTACTTTCCAAATGCGAATGCTTGGCTCACTGCCCATTGAGGCAAACTGAGAAACCTCGGGGTTAACCTGAATGTTACTCACTTGACCCTTATGGCATAAAACCTTGTAATCGATATCTCCTGTCCTCATGTCCATTCTCCCTACCGTCCCATCTCGCAGTCCAGCTATGAGGAATGTAGAAGTGCCGCCACTTGTTTCCTGTTTCTCTGAAAAGTAAAGTGAATAATGCATAGTCTAAGGGAATTTCAAAACTTTTTCTAAGAATCCAAAATTATCATCGACGCTAACTAACTGGCTTGAAATGCCATAGACTTTTCTGGTATGAGCATGCTCTGAATTTGATCAAATAAGGCGATTGTCGTGATCCCCACTTCATTCCACTTTGACTCCTGCCACGTTTCTTTTAGTTTGCATGGATTTATAGTGCAGTCATATAGCTGGATTTCTAATGCATTCAAGTTTTCTGGTGCCGCTTTGATCACGTACAGCATGGCATACTGTGGAATGTAGCAAATGTCAATGAGAGGTGGTTTCACTGGATTTATCAGAGCTGTCGTAATAATTTTTCCCGTGACTGGATTTCACAAGACGCACAGCGTTATCCTTTGAAACGACCACTGCCCTCGTGGGATAGTCGGGATTCCATGTAGTTTCCATAAAGGATACCAGGTTGCTCATTTGCGTTAGTGGACTAAATAGAACGTCCATTTTCCACAGGACTAATTTTCGGGGTCCCAAAGTCATAAAACTTTTGCCTTGCTGATTTATAGTGATTTTCTCTACAATTTCAGGGGCTTTCAAAGATTCCAGTTTTTTCCTGGAGTCCAGACTCCACGCAAATATACTTTGATCCGTGGAAAAGCTTACTACTGCTCGGCCATTCGGATGCTCAATCAAGTGAGTACAGAGTGCGGTATGGGGACGAACTTCTATTAAAAATGCCCATCGACTACCCCACATTTTGAGGAGACCCGAGGAATCTCCCGTTACAACAAATTCGGAAGGGCCAGATGCTACAATGGCAGTTATGGGACTTCTATGCAAATTTTTCTTGGTACCATGAGATCTCCCAGAGGCGTCAATGATAGTGCAGTGCTGTTTGAATGTCAGATAGATCCACTGTTTCTTGTCATTCTGGCCACCATCCGTTTCGTCAAAGCATATTTGCTCGATGACAGCTCCTTCCGCTTCAATGTCTGCGATTTTCAGGCATTCCTATCCAAAAAAATATGTATGTATTATGCATAACAGCAATTCATTGCCGTTTATGATGACACATTTATTTTATTTTTCGACTAATTTGTTTTCATCATCACCTGAAGTGTGATTGTATTGCCACTTGGATTGTAAGAATATTTCTATAAAAATTGAACAATATTAAAAAGTCATAATCAGAAGATTAATTTTTTAATTAATTCCGGATTCCGTTTGGATCATTGACTACGTCCAAATTAAAAATTCGTTCTTTTTATGTTGTCTCTTTTCATTTAATTTTTAATCATGCTCACATTCAAAGTATCTTGGTAGACACAAAAAAACTCAACAGTATTTTCTTCCGCTTTCTTCCCACTAAACACGATCCTATCAATGGGAGAAATGCAGACGGTATCAATCGCCAAATGAAATTCCTCCTTCAGCACATACATGGCACTCTTTCCAGGAATATAACCAATAAAGTTTCCCGTTTGAGGAATGCAAATAAAGCGAGTGAACCGTTTCGTTGGGAGAACGCTACCCAGCTTCAAGCCACTCCAGTCATATCGAATTATCTCACCCATTTTTGTCAACACGAGATACTCCTGAGAAAGCGAACATAATATATAGCAAATTGCTTCTATCTGGATAATTCATCTTAAAAATTTAGGTGCAAGTTACCCCAGTGTTGGAATTGTAAACGAGATCGGTGCCCCCGTACACACCAGTGTTCATAGCCCCCATGGATATCCCATGAGTGAGTTTTTTATCCTCTACGTATCCCACCCCATTATTGACCATAGCATCTAGCTCCTTATCGTGTTCTACCTGGGCATCCAGTGACTTTTTAAGAGCGTCCATGGTCCTGATGAAGCTGTCAAAAAATTTTATGGATACGTCAAGCCCCTTTTTGCCCTTGTTCGTGGGCGCTGACATGGTCTTCTTGTCACCCATTTCTGATCAATTCCCTGACTTTTTAACCTTTTCCCGTTCTATTCGATATACTTATATTTAACTCGCTCTTTACTCAACTCCTTCAATATTTTAATATGTAATGTCAGTAATGTAATGTGTATTCGTCAGTTTGATTTCTCTGTGTTCCTTTTTACTCTGCTGATGTTTTTCCAGGGATCATTTGATTTGTCATCTCATTTTTATTAGATTCTACTCCCAGGCTGTTTACTTTGAGGAATCCAGAGAAATTGAGTGGGATTTTTTTCCCTTTCACGGAAACATAGGCACACAGGGTCTCCTCTTCTCCTCCCTCTACCTCCATGTTTCTATATTCTTAAGTAACCAGAGAGATCTTTCCAAAGCAAGACCCTATGCAATGCACAGAGAAATTCCTGTCTACGACCCATCTACGGCACGACCCATTTTACTTGGCAATATTGAATAATAATATGATGATGATATTTTGCTCATGATTCCTTAAGTAAATACGCGAGAAAAGGGAGGAGGAGAGGAAATAAATTCAAGCTTTTATTGCTCGTCATATCATTATATCATCCCATCTTTTTCCATATCATGTCATCATCTCGCTTGACTCTTGACTTGACAAATTCCATATTACACTTACACATAAAATACACACAGGTTTTTTTACTTGTGCCAATTGAATCAAATCAAATAAACAGGCTGACAGACAGAGAGTCAGTAGCAGAAGCACAGTGTGTAGATACATCTAAAAACTGTATCTGTACATTGTATCTAAAAACTGTGGCAGAAGCATACATGCCGATTTGACGATGATTACTTTGAAGAAAAAGCAATATTGACTGTATGTGTTTATTTTCTGCTAGTGTTTATCATTCATCCTCGTCGACTAAATTGAAATGTAATGTGACTGTAATATAGCCCCTGGCATTGTCATCCTTGTGCATTTTCTCATTATTACTGTGCACGAAGATAAGAAGCCACACACACTCCCAAAATAATACATTATTATGCTTTCTACTTTCTCGGTAAAGCACGTATGGTACACATGCAAAAGAGAAGATTTCAATAAATGGCATAATGGCATGAGTAAGCAAACAGAATTTGATGATGTGATGATATTAAATTTTCTTCTTCTTTTCTCCTCTTTACCTCGACAAGCAAGGAGGATAATAATATTGTGATTTGTGTACACAAGGCAATAAAAGTCAAGGAGTGTTTGTGTGCTCCGTGTATTTGTCCTTTTGTGGTTGCTGGCTCTTCCGGAGAAAATACTGTATCAAATCACTGTAGCATATTGATAGTTAGCAATTGTGTAAAAGGGAAGCCGAAGTTATACCTCCCAAAAACATTGATTTTATACTGGTAAAGAACTATAGATGCTTGAGTTGGTGACAAATCTAGAATAGGCTAACGTCTCACTTCGCCCCAAATCATTTTAATGTTGACTTCTACTTTCGTTTGTTTTCGTTGTACTTTGTAAATTAGCGTTTTATTCCTTTTATAATAACATTGATTACAAATTACATTAATTGTGTATGTACAGATCATTATAAGATTTTTCTCCCGTCTTCATACCTACATTCCCATAACCAATAAGAATGCAGTGGCTGAACATTGTTTTGCATTACCGCACAAGATCAATTTTTATTGAGAATCACAGCTAAAAAGAAAATTTGTAAAAAAGTACGCTATAGTTAAATAACGTCCTAAAATAAAATCCTAAAACAATTAACCTTATAATAATAATAATATATAATACTTTTTACATGTTTATTTTAATCTGACTACTGTTTCCTCACAAGGTCCAGTTTTTCACTATATACATTTTACAGGATTGCATTTTTGGAGGTTATCTTACACGTATAATTCAATTATTTACTAATTTACAACTTAGCACTTTCTGGCTATAAAGTTACATCTATTTCGTTGACAGTTTTTTTTATCAAGGTCTGAGAATGATTATACTTTACATACCTATAAGCTTAATGAATAGTTGTTGTACTGACTTGACTAAAGTACACTACTATTATCCTAACCTACTTTCTAATTTTTCACCGTTGGACTGCTATGTCCATTGGTTATATTATGTTTTGCAGCTCGTTCCCTCAATATGCTGATACTCTCTTGTCTACCTGCGCCCCCTCCACCAGCCGCAAACTTTCCGTGGAACGTAAGTCCATATCCACTGTCCAACACAGATGCTGACATGATTCTTGGCGAACCCTTGACCAGATCAATCGCTTCGTCCTCTCCAAGTGCAGGACTCACTTTACCATCTCCTCCACTTGATCCTCCGGAACTGCCTCTTCTTCTCATATCGCCATTAATTTGTTCTGTGCTGCTGGTAAACTCTACAGAGTTTTGACTTGGTGGTGACATTGAATCACTTCGTCGGGAGCGTTGACTAGCAGGACTCAAATTTAAACACCGCTCGCTTCCTGATGACGCTTTTTGAGGAAAGATCAAAGGGAAACACGGGAGGATTACTGGCCATTGCCATATACTGGGCAATTAACGAAGCAGGTAAGTGGGATGGTGTTGCTGCTGCGGACTTTGGTGGCCATCCGGCAGCAGCCAAAGCAGGAAATGCGGAGAGGAGGGAAGGTGCCGTGAAAAGTCCTGGGGCTCCGTGAGGCATTCCACCAAGACCAGCAGTACTCCAAAGGAACTCATTGAGTCCAGCTAGTCCACCAGCAGGGTGGTGAGGGTATGCCGCGGGATGATGATGAGGCATTCCCCCAGATTGTGCACCCATGTGGGGATGAAGATGATGGGCAGCAGCAGCGCTTCGAAGGGAGTTTAGCTCGCTTGGGGAACATTGATTTAGTGAGTACGGACCACACATGGAACCATTTAACATTCCCGGAGGAGACCCCTCGCGACCATGTCCAGACTGCGATCCCCCCATTCCCTTTTCACGCTTCCGAAACTTTGCGCGACGATTTTGAAACCAGACCTGTAATAAAATTGTCATAAAACATATAATTACAATCAAGCTAATAATAAAAATATTTCAAGCTGTAATTAGGCAATAAGCAATTTAAGTGAATCAGTGTAGCCAATTACGTTGCATACTTGGCTTAAACATGGAAGCCACTTCATTTCGTCTCAGCGAGCATAAAACGTAGCAAAGCTTATAGAAAACAAACTGACTCGTTTAAGGCATAGGGAAAGGGAGGAAACAGCACACAGAGAGAACGCAAAAGTGTTCCTATAATTTTAAGGGTAATTTTGTCACAATTTTCAACCACTTCACCTCATTCATTCATTTTATTCCACACATCCACTAAATTCACTCTTGTGTTGTATACTTGATTATGCAGATGGGCCCACTTAATACAAACTCTCTTTTCTCTGCTCCACTTTGTGCATATTATGAGCATCTCCACAGAATTAAATAACCCTTTTCTCCACTACTTCTTCGTTTTCTCCTCATCGTCATCATCACCAACTAAACAGACCATAGACCAAACTCGGGCATTTTCTGGCCGTGCCATGAAACCACATCACAGTGAAAAGCAATGAGAGAGAGAGAGATTCACCATAATCATCATCGTCCATTAGCCTTTCTCTCAGGTTCCATTGTGGAATAAGCAGCACTCCACTTCTCCTGGAATGGAAGTCGAGTGTCGTCAGTAATTTACTCGAATTATCTGTAATGACTTTGTTGGAGTATGATGATGATGACGCGTTGTTGTATAATGTACAAAATACAAATCGTAAAGCGTGCTATTTACCCCTTTCATCATGCTCATCATCATCTCAGCAATTTTCCTGTTAGCATTTGCTTCAATGAATTTCCAGCAACTTTTTCTCTACTGGAATATTTTATTAAAGCAGTAATATAGTAGTAGTAGCTCTCATTGTTCAACTCAAAATCATTTTATTGTAATCTCACACATTTAACTTTGCATTCTATAATATGTACTTTCACTGGAATACGTTTTTTCATCAACAAACAACTGCTTTTGTCTCATTAATTGCACAACTTAAATGATAGAGAGAGGGAGAGAGAGAGAATGGAGGTAATAATCAGTGAAACGGGAAGTAGGGAAATTATTCACAGGAACTGTTCACTATATAAGCCTGACTATCTCTTTTTATTCCATAAAAAGCCACATGCAAATGTAATACGAGTAAGAGTAATTTTGTAATATTGTCCTCCTTTCCCGTTTATCATTACTCCCAATTTCATCAATTTTACATTCATTTTGCACTAGTGCACACTTTGTTGCTGCTGTTGAATATTATTCTGTTTACCTATATTATAACCTTGTATAAATGACGAGAATGAGTAAAAAAAATTGCGTTACTCACATTGAAATGGTTAACAATACTACATGAATTGAATTTCCAGTGAAATCCCAAATAAAATTAAATATTCTTTAGTGTGTAATGTCACAATACAATTTTCCTATTATTAAAATTCTTTTTTATTGCTAAAGACATAATGTATCCTTTCATAAAAAATAATAATGTATGCTTGTTTTTAATGTTTCATTCTTCTTATTACTAAAAAAATTATCAAATATGCCATCTTTCTTTCAAATGAATACAATAATTTGTTTCAGTTTTTAAAATTGAAAAGTTATATACTTTTTGTTTATGTCTTTAAGTGCCAATAAGATGACAAGACCACTTTCTACGCAGCAGTACATTACCGTCTCACAAAGAGATTATATGAATATCATTTTTATGAAGATGAGATCTAGAAATCAAGATATGAACATGGACAAAATAAAAGTAAATGGGGAACATAAAAGTAGACTTTTTCGGAAGAATTGTTAATGATATCCTGAATGGATAATATAGTTATCATGTGATAATGTAATATAAATTATACAATATTGTGCCATTGGCTATAATATAAGTATATCTGCAAGAGTACTTTGCTCTTTACCGCCTACTGTCATCATGAATGACACACAGAAGGAGAAGAAGGGAAAAAGAAAGGAAACGAAATAAAAAGAACCTTTGATCTACAACAACTTCTCTACTCTCTCTGTACTCAACTAATGTCGGTCTCTAAATTGAAATAAAAAAAAGGTCTTTGAATTGAAGACGGAAAAGGCTATATGTATATATGCGCTTTACTCTACTTATTACACTTTTACTAAGAACTTGTATAAGGAAAAAATGTGTCATTTTTATATGAAAAAACTGAATATGTGATGCTGATGCGTAGTTAATTTGGGAGGATATTACCTACATCGAGGCATTCTTTTTTGTGTCGTTGTATGAAAAAAAGCATGCAGGAAAGATTCCAACGGCAGAGGGTAAAGAGAGCACATTTAGTTTTGAAAAAAAGAAGGAAAAAAAGTGCTTAATTGATTGGGGTCGCTCATCCAAGCAAAAAAATCTTTTGATTTGTTTGTTGAGGCGTGAGTGATCCGTGTCGGCGAATGGGCATTTAAGGGAGAAAATGGTAACAATAAGCCAAGTAATAAAAAAGCTAAAGCCAGAAAAAAGAGGGCACTTAACAAGAATAATGAAAAGTTTAAGTAAAGTGTACTTGCCTGAACACGAGCTTCACTGAGATCCAAGCGGAGAGCTAATTCCTCTCGGGTGAAAACGTCCTATAAAAGGGAAAAAATGAAAATGTTATTTTTTAAGTAAAAATGTGACCAAAATTTAAAAGGTCAAGTGGTAATAATAAATTGAGGGGCTTACTATCTCATCCAAATGCATATGCTGTTGGTATTGCTGCTCCTGTTGTTGTTGGGGGTGGTCACCCTGCTCATCATCGTCGTCATCTTCTGGAGCTACAGTAGTATGATGATAATGAAGATTACTGCCACGAAGAAGCTGTTGACTGACTTCCTCCCCGTCCTCGTTACTGTGAACATCCACCTCCTCATCTTCCTCATCCACTTGTTCTCTTATTGTTTCCAATTTCAGATCAGGCTTTGGTAATATCATCACGGGATATTTGTTTTCTCCTTCGAATGATGATGACTTACTGATCATCGTAATCGTCATCCCATTTTTTTCAATTTCCTCCTCTCCTTCTTTTCCCTTCTTTTTCTGTGGAAAACTTTTATTTCCGTTTAGAATCAAGTCTGCCGGATGAGGATGCTGCTGCTGACTTGACTCTTTTTCTCCTTCCACTAGTTCTCTTGAGATTTTTACATTGTTTAATTTACTCAATGATAAGGGATTGGTAGCGCCGGTGGTATTAGTAGGTGTGGGTGGTGGAGGAGATGTGATGATGATGCTTCGAGTTGTTCTTCTATCTTCCTCAACGGTCGTATTATCAGTATGCTCTGGAGAGGAGCAAGAAGTCACTACTCGTTTCCGTTTTTTGTTACTGCTCGTTTCTTGCTCGTCCCTGTCATCATTTCGGCTTCCATATTTCTCTCGCTTTTTACCCTTTGTCCCATTTGTAAACGCTGACGCGGAGGAGGCGGATGCCGATGATGAAACGCTTCGGTAAAGTGGGGATGAAAGTCTGTCGCCATTTCCTTTCTGAAATCCCATAAGTAAACGGTCAAACATTATAGTAACATGATAAAAAAATAAATTTCCCTAATCCACTCACTTTTATTGACTTATCGCCATTTCATAGACAAATTCAGGTAAGCAGAAAATATAGGGTAACTCAATAATTCAATTACGACTTACTTTTGTACGATCTTCGTCACTTCTCCACGCTTCCGGTGATTCGCCACCTGAAGATATCTCCTTATTGTTTTCCATATTGCCGTTTGGGAATTCTGCAGAAGGGAAAAATATTCTTAACATTACAGGTTTTATATTTGAAGTTGCGAATTGTACAAAAATTTATTTCCAACCAATTACACACGTTAACTTGACACAATTGGCAATAATATGCTCAATTCTGGTAACAATTCCGAGTCTTGATACTTGAGCAATGAAATTGTTTGAAATTCGTCAAACAAAAGGTTTTTAATAACAATTAAATTTTATCATTTCACCAGAACTCTGTTTGGCAGGATTGAAATTGAAAACTAAAAACATAACCAAAATTCGGTTTAATGAATGACGTTAGTAGGGCCTAATACACATACACACACACGCTACTTCGTTTTTATGACTGTTCGTTCTTAATAATATCATGAAAATGAAACATTATTGCGGAGCAGTAACATGGCACGTGTAACAACATAATGTGTCACACGCTGTCCACTAATAATAATACCCTTTTTCAAAGTTAAATTCTACACTAAAAACTACAAGGCCATTAGAAAGTACTTATAATGTCGTATTAAGCTATAGGAGCCGCATGTACCTAATTTTTATTCTATTGAAACGGAGAAAAATATATATTTGCAGTTCATGAAGCAGTGGCAGTGGACCATGTAAAACTTGGCTTTTTCGGTAAGTTTAATTAGTACTTTTGCTCCTGCGTCTGGACTTGTTACATTGAAATCGAGCGTTGCGAACGACACGTGTGTCTCCAGTCAATAAACGGTAATCTATCCTTTTTTCACTGGATATGGACGGATGGATGGATACTCCCCAGCAAGAGCTCCTCTTTGTTTTCTCTCGGTGTGCCAGTGGTGATCTGATCGCGCAGTGATCACGATACCATGTCATGTTTGCATGTATGCACAACAGAAAGGGTAACCGTTTTTTTTCTCTGTCATGTTGCATATATCATTATTGCATGGTAGTCATAAAACTCTTGTGTAATATGTTACATTTTTCTCTCTCCCCCCGGTTTTTTTTGCATGGCATTGTTTAAAAAGTTATTGTAAAAAAAGAATGATTGTGTGAGAACGAGCCGCAAATAGTACAGGCTTGAGTTATTAGTTTTATCATGATAATAAATTTAAATAATATTAAATGGGATAAGCGAGAATATGTGTTTTACATGTGTAAAAATAAAGCCTCGTTACAAATTAAGTAATATCTTTTTATTACTCTCTTTTGTGTCTATTTAATATTCATAACATGAAACGTGTATTAATATATGGCGCATTCACTAAAACCACCACACTGCACACTGGTGTAGGTACCTACTAAATGTATATAAACTTTGGTTCATGCTTCCAGGGAGTTTTTTTTTTGTCCAGAGAGGTTTACATTTTTGTTTTCATTAGGAATGACGAATATCATTGAGCCATTAAAACTGGGTACTTCCAGACAAAGAGTACGCTATAATAATTATCATGTTAAATGTTGAATACATGCATGTAAATGTATATAGGGTAGTTTGGAATTGGAAAGGAAAAGTGGTTTGTATTATTTTTAAAAATTAAATGAAGCAAGCGATCATTGTCCTGCCTGCTTGTACGGCATGTCCTCTGCAACTCCGCCTACCTATGCATTCTAAATTTATTTTTTCCATTTCATTTCTACATATTTACTCCTATGCAAACTTTCTTTCTAGTATGAATAGACAAAAGGATGGGAAAAAAGCTTTTGAATCTTTGCAATTTGCGTAACAAAATGAGACCAAACCAAGTTTTGAATGTAGAACACTCCATTTAAACCCTGCAGTCCAGTGATTTATACTGACGGTTTTGCATGTTTAGTTGACTAATGTTTTTAGCTGTTGCTTGATAATAATTATTTAAACAAAAGAATATAAAATTATTACAACCAGCGAATTATTAGCTTTAGTTATCTTGTCTCCTTTTTCCTAAGTAATAATTATGATTAATACGTGTCAATGCAAATTAATTAAAACTATGCATCACAGCTGCTTAAACATTGTCTAAATAATATTATGATGACCAGTGAAAATATTATTGATAAGAAAAGGGTTTGATAAGTCATCCATCAACTTATCTTCAAAGCGTCCATGTCTAATTTTGGATGTTAATCTGTTGACATACACTTTGCATAATGGGCATTATCAATGTAAGCATTGTTTATTGCGCTGCACACATTTTTATCAAATTAATAAATGTAATTATCCAATTAATATGACTCATCATTTTTATCACCGTAAAGCATAAAAACTATGTATGTATAATATAAAAAGCCAAACTGGTTCGTCAAAATGGAACGGCAAAAAAATGAATGGGATGTTGAAAGGGGAGAGATCTATTCAACTGCTGCTGCTGGACGTGTAATGAATTCATTCGCAGAGCATAAATCAGCAGAGCTAAATTAAGACATTTGACATGATTACTCCACCTTCTCTTAATAAATAACATGACTAATCACATGATGCACCACGTTCATATACCAAGTAACTATGCATGTTATGGAGTAAACGTGTTCAGAAACCTAATTAAGGACTAATTCCCATTACCACCAACTGTACAAGTTGTATGCTTCATGACGAGCAAAGCAATGATTTCATAATGTTATAAAAATATATATGAAATAAGCATACCTGATAATACGTTCTGACTTCTTCCGTCGTATCCTCCAGAAGACGCGGAGGAAAATAACGGTGGTGGCAATGCCGCTGCTGAAGACGTTGCCAGTAGCTTTTCTATACTAGAATACACCGATTGACACTTATTGACAGAAGTTGGAGGAGACGCTCGAGCTGTGGTGGGTGAATGATTTTGCTGATAATTTGCCGTGTATAACGGTGATGATGACAAAGTCGTTACTGCTGAAGAAGAGGAAGAAGGTGCTCCTCCACTACCACCTCCACAAGTTGACTGTTGCTGTGCCTGGCCAAGCATCATGATGACTATACGCTCAGCTCTCTGTCTTTCAGGTATATAATATGATTAATATTGATTTGTAATTGTTTATTGTGTGTTGTTGTTGGTCGTTTTTTACACGTTAGAGTTTTTCATGTGGTCGTGCTGGTGGAAGGTGTCCCCACACTGCAAACAATAAAGAATAATATACTCACTCTCTGCACTCATTCGACTTATTATGATTATAATGTATTTTTCACTGAGTCAACCAAAAGCAAACTTTTTTTATATTTTCTGTTCCTGTTAATCAATACACACAAACCATTCACCGCTACCACCATCACAAACATTAAATCTATCATGATCCATTTTTTTCTATTAAGACCACTTTTACAACAAAGCCGAATGTAATTACTTTTTTCCTGGACATGATGATGATGATTATATTATGATGAAGCTCATATTTTTCTAGTGGAGTTCATCATACCTACTACTATACTACTTGCTTATATATAATAGGCTTATTACTTATTATAAAATAACAGGAGAAGATGGAGCAGGAAGCATAATGATATGCTGTATTATATGATATGATGGAGAAAGAAAAACAAAAAATGAAATATGCTCAATTTGCTTATTACATTAGTAATCTAGCTGCTATTGCTTAGCTTGCTTACTTATTAGTTGGTAGTAGTCGGTGTTCATTATACAACATTTATCAGCTCATCCTTCTTCACACGACACGACATACATGCTTGCATGTTTTGTGCAGGTAGTTACAAATGGACTAAACCAAGAAGAAATAAAAGCGGAACTCTTATCGCTTTATCGTGCTGTTGCTGCTATAATATCGTCAGCCCACTCAAAAATGGTTTATTATTAAGTTATGATGATGATCAGATCAATACATCAAAGCTAATAATAATATTGCTCATCTATCTCCTTGTATTTAGCCATCTATAATTTCCTTTTTCTTGTTTCCAGTTTAGAAAAACGTTGCTCAATTTTTTGCAGGCATTAGGCATGCAAACCGTTCCCTGTTCACTGTCATAAGTAATTTTACCTTGTCCACCTACAAGGGAGCTGTGGAGCTCAAGAGAGTTTCTGTTTGTGTGTTTAAAATGGCTCGTGTGTTGTAGACAGAATAATAATAATATTATATGCACACACCTAATATTAGTTAATATATAAAAATGTACTTATAGAAATGGGAAAATAATGAAAAATGTGAGGAGAGAGATAAGAAAGGATACAGCCGGTCAGGTTTACTTTTTATCGGCACCACGTATCAAAATCCATTTGAATCCAAACACTCGTCGGCTCGAGGGAGCACACGGCAACTAACAAACAAGAGCTCTTTCACACACTCTCAACTTTCGTGTTTGATTGATTATTATTTGCGATATAAGTACTACACGAATGTAAACGTTGGACATAATTTTGTATATTATGTAGGTAATTTAGTTTTGACCAAATAAATTCCGAGAACATGCTTATCGTTTTCTCTGGTGAATCTGAGCAAAGTAAACTTGAGGGTGAATCAAGTATTATTATTATTATACAGTCTCTACGCACTACTTAATAAAGTTGCAATTCATAATTATGCTAAATCTGGACCACACTTCCGCGTAGTATGATACATGGCTAATTCTACTACGCCATTTACTTGGGTATTTGTCTACCGGTCTAATCTCAACTTTTTTTATTAGATTGGTCCAATTTCATTTTCCAGCTTGTTTGTTTAATACAAAAATAAGCAGGTATGTGTGT
This sequence comes from Coecobrya sp. COE2, assembly GCA_027743765.1. Lineage (NCBI taxonomy): Eukaryota > Metazoa > Arthropoda > Collembola > Entomobryomorpha > Entomobryidae > Coecobrya > Coecobrya sp. COE2. The sequence continues at coordinate 7,088 of JAHZMV010005261.1, read as the reverse complement.
TCACAGAAATACGATGAACCGGCCAAAAATTTACTGTTTCGTTAATCTTTTGTCAATCAAGGTAGTTAACTGTGTTAGGCTTTATGCCAAGTGCCTCTTTACTTTTAATGTCTATTTAATAAGCTGTAAATATGAGAAATAATGGGGAGTATAGGAAAAAGATGAAATAGTATTATGATGCGATGGGTCAATGAATCTTTCAGATTGCAGTAAACAAACGTTCCTTATTTGATCAGGCATTTTTGCTGTATGCATACCTGTTGACAGCACGCTCTCTTAGATTTGTTTGCACAATAAACCAACCTGTATAATCATATTGTTATACACCTTTACGCTTATACCCAAAAGAAACTACGTACCTTTTTTGTCTTGATGATTATGGTGATATGATGATGAGGTGTCTACTTTTCTCTGGATCTGCCACATTTACATTGTTCCAAAGTGTGAAAAGCAATTTCGGCCGTTTTTACTGCTGCTGATGTGCTGGGCTTGTTTTCAGTTTAATTTGTATGAGGAAACGTGATAACGATGTTACCTGTCCTTTCCTCGAAAGAATATTTTTCTATTGTATCCGTCTTGAGAATTTCGTAGAAATAATAATAATAATATATTAAGCAGGCGCTCTCTTGCTAGGATAGAATGTTTTTCTAATGACTTAGTATGACAATAGCAGCAGTAGTTTCATAACAAATTATTATCATGAGCACCAGTGCTAATTAATTCAATAACGGAAATCTCAGTTTCTCATCTTCCATCGTCATCATCTCGTGCTTTCAGCAGATAAAATGTTCATTAGCACAATATTACCAAAGTGCACACGTTCAGACACAATTTTATTACTTTTGCTCAGTAGTAGTAATTTGCTTTTGCAGACTTGTTTATTTATTACCATAAATTCATCAACGTACTTACAGGTAAGTTACATAATTCCATTAAAATGCTTACCACTTAAAAAATGTTCCACTTTGTTTACATTTTTATCATGATGATCATTATTTCTCTGTGACTAGCACAAGCACTCATCAACGTATATGGCTTTATGTAGGATATTTGTATAACATGTACAGTTAAAGCCGGCTCACACTACTTTTGCGAGTATATAAGAGTCAGAGAGTAAAAATAGTCCAGGGAATAATATGAACAGAATGAAAAGCACGTTTTATGATATGAGCACATTACATGTTCTGGTGTGACAGAGTGACTCACTCTTTCATGTTTACTTTCCCCGGAGGCGAAAAAACACTTTTTAACGTTTACATCAGCTTACTTCACTCTTTCTTCTCGGTCGTCTTCATGCAAGCTTCTGTTTATGGCTTACGTAAGTGCAAATGAGGAGAGAGTTCACTCACTCCTCCACATTCATTGCACACACACACATGTATGGAAAACACTCCACTATTTTAAACCAGTATGATTGTTTCAAATGGCACTGTAATAAAATGTAAATAAGCTTTGATGATGATAACACACGAAAATAATAATTAAATTATATTGAAACACAATTTTCACGCAGTAATGGTTTGCTTGCGTGACTCGACGTAAACTTGACTGGGCCGAAAGTAGTATTTATACTTTATATGGAAGGAGCAGTACTGAAAAGGATGATGCTCACGGCAAGCAAGCAAATTTGAATCTGAATGGCGATGGGAAAAAAGTGATTACTTTTTACTGACTGGACTGGGGACTCACTAGGCTAATTTGGGTATATTATGGAGGGTCACACGACACAAGATTGGTGGTGATGATGATGAGGCTGATTTAGAGAATGAGAAGGGGTGCTCATTAGTGGAATGGAATGGTTCAGTGTAGTGAAGACCCTGAGCTGATATGAATTAACTGTTGGTGATGATGACGATCATGATTACGTTGTTTAGGAGAAAAGTGTAATGACGAAGTTGGTGATGGTGTAAAAGAGAAAAAGTCATGTAGTCGTAATAATGTATTACATTAAATATTTTTTGACTGTTGTCTTGTCAGTTGTTGGAAGGTGAATGGGGAATGAATGCTGATGATGACAGGGATAGTAGTAGTCAGTCAACAGTGCTCATATTTTTTTCTGTCTCTGTCTCGCTTTCTACAAGCTATATAGAGACCTGCTCCCATCAATCTATATCTATCTATAATATCCATTTCCTTTTTTCTCTGGTGCTCCTCCAATCCTCCGGTCCACTGGTCATGATGACTACAACACAACACATTATGATTATAAAACATGCATGCTTGCATCCATACATCAGTACATATACTTAATATATATTGTACAACAATATGTTATGAGATTTTAAGCAGGCAGTGGTGACTGCAATCGTGATGATGATGATGATTGTGATTATATTGTGTCGTTTTTGGTGTACGAGATAATAATTAGCGTGGATCCGTGCATTTTAGCTCGTTAAGGTTAATCAGACTCGGCTGCTGCCTGCCTGGCCTGCCAAGCTCCCAAATGTCCCAGGAATCCTAGTGCCATGCTCCTCTGCAACATGGGTAAGATATGCTAGTGTAAGGGGAACCCCTGAAGGTATATGGCTAGGGCTATCATCATTTACACCACTCCACACCACCAGGCTTATTTGCCACCACCGTCACCATCATCGTCGTCGACTCCTCATGCTTTTCTAGTACTAGTCGTAAGTCGCAAGCAGTGCAAGAATCAACTTGGCTTTCATATCAGGAATATAAGCGACTAGGTATGTATTTATCAGATTTTTTCTCTCTCTAGTGAGGATGATGTCTCTTTTTCTTATTCGACCCCCTGCTGAAACTCTTCTTGTCAATAGAGTCATCCATCCATTTTACATACAGCACACAATGAAGATACGGAGAGAGAAAGAAATGCTTGATATTACATGGTATACAAAGCCGACGACGAGCATCATATCATCATCAGTCATTTTTTCCATTCATTTTCATTCATTGAGAGAGAAAAGTGGAAGGATTACATAAAATATATTTTTTCAAGTGATTCAACAACACACAACAACAGCACCAGAATATACATTTAACATATTTATTGCATGGAAGGAGGAGGAGTAATTTTAGCCAAAGCACACAGGCTCGGATGAGTTTGGTTGTCCCCTTTTTCTCCCTTGAAAATGTATCTATTTGAGATGTTGGTAGATCCATCCTTGGCTTTCGTGTATATAGAAGCTTGATGTGTTATAATGATATGACGATATGATGATAATAAAATGTGTAATAACATCTTGTGAAAACCAATATTGTAGCATTAAAAGAAATTTCTCTCTGTCTCTCTCAGAGGACTTATTATGTAGAAAACATTTGCATGATGAAATGGTATGATGATTAAATGATGATCAGTTTAATAAACGGAAGATCACGTACAAACCCTGTATTTTTGGAGTGGTTCTTTCTTTCCTTCTCTGTAAAGTATACAACAGGATTTACAAGCAGGATTCCCATTTCATGTATACTTACTACTTGTCAACTGGGTGCTGGATTCATGCGTAGCATTCAAAAGTGTAGAGAAAAGTGGTGGAGTGAACAAAGTCGTATGAGAATGATACGGGCTCCATTAGGCATGATGCCATGCATGGAAGAAGAGCGCCAGGTATTCCAGAGTTTCCAGAAGCAGCACAGCTTTCAGAGGAGAAGAACCACCAGAGTAGCGTTTCTGTAGTTCTATGGTATTGTTAGGGAAAAGCATGATGAAGGAAGGGATGCAATAACATTTTTGTAGCGATTCTCATTTTGGGGCGACGTGATACAGCCACGTCATTAATGAAAAAGTATTTTGTGTAAAATACCTGTCTCGTAAGATATTTAAGGATAAATGGATCGTAATTATATGTGCCTTTTAAAATAACTTATTTTTATTGGTTTTATAAAAGGTGATTAGCGATTGCGTTAAAAACTTGTGCGTAGTAGAAGGATGTCCATCAATGCCATAATAACCAAATCATTTTCTGTCTAGACAGAGAAACGTGAACTAAATATGAAGCGAGTCAATAATGCACAAGTCCAACAGTCAGCTTAGCTAGAGCTGAATTTGTATTGTCGTCCTTCACTTTTCCCATTGACAGGGTCTTCCTAAAAATGTAAGGGATTTTATGCATATTTTTAGAGAAAATCAACACACATTAAAATTAGTTTTAAGGATGCCTTTCTTAAGGGATAATGATTATCAGTGGTGATGAGGCTGAAACACCACTGTGAAATGTAAACACATTAGCTAAAGTATTTAGGCAAGCGTGAAAAACAAAATGATGATAAGATCAGGATAAAAGATCAGGACAAATACACACAAGGACCTGTCATCCCAAAAACAACAACAGTCATCATTTTCTCACTTTTTTCTCTATCAGATTATTTTTCTAAGAAAATTACCATTATGACCCTTAAAATAAAAATAATCACTCTGATTGTTTTGTATATAAGCTTACGCTATAATGATACTACTTTTTAATTGCCAAACAAAAACCTTGAACGGGTAGCAAGAATATAGTGAGCAGTAATTTCTTTAAGACAGATTAACCAAAGTGAAAAACAAATGAGTTTTAAGTTCAAAAAATCCAAGCCAGAGCACAAGAACTGTAGTCTCAATGACAAAGGGGTATTACAATTAAATTGCTTTCGTATTAGTATTAGCTGCTGCCAACAGTCTTCCTTCTGACAATATGACACATTCATTGAAATGAAGTACGTCTTGATTTTCTTAAAACTTGGTGACGCGTGGTTGTCCGACCAAGTGGTGATGGTGCGTGAGAGACGACACCAATTTGTCATCAATATTTTTCCAACCAGTTCACATTCTCAATGACCATGTTGACAATAAGGGATCTATGTATGCCTTCAACCAACAAGGAAAATAGTGTTACTAGTACTTGTCGTAATATGTCGCGTTGTCGTCAAAAAATACTTTTCTCACTTGCTGTTCAACTGGACGAGACAGGTTTCGTTCAGCAAAAGAATGCTAACTGGTTAACTCTTCACTCTTACATATCCACTCAACAACTCAAAACACCCAACCATACAACCCTTTTTCTTGTTAAATCTTGAATAGACCCAATATTACAACAACAGAGATTTCTTGGTTGGATTGTGATGAGATGATGGTCAATTTTCCCTGAAAAAACTTTTTCCTTTCATATTATTATGTTGTTTGCATGATGATATAACATAATGGAAAATAATGGCGACATTTTTTTTTCGTAAAAATGACCACGCTGCAGTTGACACTTGATAATGTTGTAATATGTAATCCATCCAATTTCTTTCCTTACATTATACGTAAAATAGATTTTACCCTGTCAAGTTACATGTTGGCCACCGCAGGGATTCCTTCTTACAGAGCTCAGGAGTGTTGACCCAACCATGATATTTAAATAGAGGGAAATTGTAAGTCGTTTTTTGAATTTTACTATCAATGACAAATGCAAACAGAAAATGTTGTGTACTGGACATGTTCATAAAAAAGTGTCAATTGAATTTCCACTCAGGATTGACAAATCAATTCCATTTTGTTGTTAAATCAGATCGCTTATGTGAAAGGAAATGGATTGAATAAGTAAATCGAGTTATTATGTTTACAAATGTCTCTCATAACCCCATCTGTAAGTTAAGCATACTTAAATATAAAGACGATAAAGACGGTTAATCATTAGATTCTATATATAGCAGCTTATTTAAATATCATGGCACTTATTTTGTTTACGCCGAATTCAGGTTGCTTTTGCGTGGCAGAGAAAATTACCAGGAAAAGTTTGTTGGTAAAGTTGTATATACTGTGGTAATTCTATCATCCAATAATATTAATTGTTCCAACAGGAGGAGAAGGCTCCATTGAAACTCATCATCAGCATTCCACCTTTCTCTCCACCTTCACCAACAACGATTCTCTTTTTTACTCGGCGCACAATAATAATGCTAATGATTTTGTGTAGGCAGTAGGTACTCAACTGATGATGCATTGATGACGATGCTGATGAGTTTACTGGCAAAGCCAAACCGCATAATTAAATGTATTCACTAGCATTACTTTTATACTAATACCATCCACCTATATTAGTACTATAGGAGCTTGTAGCAAGAGTTTCTTTTGTTTCCCCAAAACATTTCCAGCTCAAATTTAATTACTTGCAATTTACTTTCATTTGACTTGGTGATGCCTCTTCTTCTGTACACATAAGCAGACAGACCCACTTTTCCTTCTCTCTCTCACTCTTTCATAGTAGCAATAAATTTCTCATATTATTCCTATTCGACTTAGGCACGCTCAGGTGGCTCTCTAGTTGGAGCGTTGATGAGACTTTAATTAAAATTACTTTATCCGTCAACTCTCTCATTCTCTCTTATAAGCTTTTATTGTGTATGTATGCTCGAGGCACTCCAAACAAAAAAGCTTGTTGCTGTATTGCTGCTGCTGACGATGATGATGGAAATGATGATGAATCCAATTGCTGCAATGAATACAAGACAATTAGGAGAAATGATGAAACCAAAATACCTCCAAACACATGCACACACATTGTGGATATTAGATGTAATGTGTGTATATCCATGTAATTAGTGATTTCAAGCAAAAACTTGTGAGAAAATGGAAATATTTTGGAGGAATAAATTATTTTCTCTCATTCACCCTTACTCATTATTATTCCTTTTGTACAGCCGCTTTGTGCTTAAATCGGAAAACGCTCAAATTCATTATCTCTTCTTGTATATATGTATATATGCACGATATATGGGGACATTTGACTTGGTTTATTTTAGGAACTCATTTCCAACACTGCAAATGCAGCCATCATTTCTTTAGATTACTTGATTCAGGATCCCTTCCCTCCACTGCGTACATGTGTGTAAATAAGTAAAACGAGGCTAATCCTAATATAAATTCATTATTATTACTATGTACGTATTTATTATTATTATTTCACCAGGTGTATTCATAGTTAATTTAGTCATCATCATTATTAATGTGCACATTTGGTTAACCTTTACCAATAGACGCTGTACTTCTGTTCTTCCGTCCGATCTCTATCTCTGATTCTGACTCTCTCTATATTTTGACCACATCAAGTTGACTAGACGCAAATAAATAGTTTACAAAAATATATGGTGCAAAACATCTTTTT
>JAHZMV010005260.1:0-11467 GCA_027743765.1 Coecobrya sp. COE2 | reverse complement strand
GACTTCGTCGATAAGTAGACATCATGCTTTTGTGCTTTTATACTTGAAAAAATTCTTATTTTGTAGAAGTTGTATGCAAAAATAGCTCTTATTTTATATTTACCTTTCAAATGTGTTTTTTCAGGTACTAAGCTTTTTCGAGTTGAATTGATTATACTTAAGCTCAACAATAGGTACATGCACAGCTACTTGAAACTATTTAGGCCACCAACTCGGGTGTTTTACGGGTAGTACAGTCTTTAACGGAGCAGTAACGTTTGAGTTTTGGGACGACTTTTTATCTGTTTCATTATAGTAAGCGGACCTTACCGGATTTCTCAATCCTTTGATAATCCGTTTTGCGGTTAAAAAAACTTTACGTAGTCCAGTACCTCGGGTACGTATTTTCTTTCACCTTTTGTAGCTTACCATTTGTTATTTATATACTACGTTCTGATAATTAATGCTGCTCTAACTTCTTCGTTAATTTCAAGTATACCTATATGTGTTAAAGGTAGGTTCTTTATCCCACTCGCTTGTACTAATTCTATAATATTATATCTATTTCTTAATCCAAAAAATATGGGTTGCTTCTATAGTTTGTTCTAAAAATATTCATTTAAAAGTACATGCTATTAACATTTCAGAACTAAACTCTTCCCAACTGTAATATTATTATATTATTACCAATATTATAACCCATGCAAGTATTACTTTCTCGATATTGCAGACAGGAGATTCTAGGACAATGCATTTCCCACTCCTACTTGGCAATGACAATAATTATCATATATCCTATTTTTTGTTACTGGGCTAATTCTACTAGCATACCAACTTTATTTCATGTACTGCATTTTGAATTCACTTTATGCACATTCCTAAAATGTGAAAGGTCACCTTTCTTTAGCCGACTCAACTTTTATCTGTTTTTGGAAGTCAGTGGAAGATAAAACAATATTGATGTTTAACACATTAATAATCGGGGAACAGGAAACAACAAAGGGGCAATACCTCGACCTCGGCGTTCCTTTGTCTGATTGCCATTTTTAATATTTTGGCTCATGCTAAAATTGTAATTTAGGTTAAAATCATCCTCCCACCACAAGTTATAGCATATCAAGTTTCTTTTCCTCAGTATTGATGTGTTATGGAAAGTTACAAAATTCAAACTACTGTCTCGGATAATATTGATACATATTTCATGTAGCAAGCTGCATAAATTTATTATAAACTTGAGTCAAATGACAAACTATATGACTTGAAATTCGGATACGTGCCCATACACTGGTTATAGCCGATCTGATAATTATTTGATAAGAAAGGTAATATTACTGGCACATATTTCTTTCTGCGAAATTCACATTGCATACATATACCTATGTGTCATTTCTTCTTGTTCTTATTTTTCCTTTTGTAGCGAACCGCTGGCTTCAAGTTCAAGTATTGCAATTTGCAAATAAAAGCTGAATATCTCATGTTGCATGAGAATCCAGACGATAAGCAACTCCCATGCTCTACGTATGTACTCGACTTTCTTTTGTGCCGGTGACGTGATTCCATAAAAAGAAGGCCTCTCACTCTTTGTTCTTTGTCTACATTCGCACTTCCAATTTTGCAAACTATAAGCTGCAGTCGAGGTTAACAACATCACTTTTCCTATTTACTATTTTGTTCGTTTTCAATATCTTATCTGGTAAAGAAAACGTTTCCTCTTTAACAATTTTTGCTACACGTGTACCTATGTCTACTTTTTATGAGTTCATTCCTATTCGCCGAAATGCATTTATTAATTGTGTTCCCAATATTCTCATCTTCCTGTCGCGACAAAGCTGATGGAATATGTTACCGATGTCATCATCACATCGACCTATCATAGTAATAATTTCAGAAAGATAGTTACTTATTGTGTTACATACTTTAACTTGCACTATTCAATATCACTTTTTATAATGTGCATGCATAAACTTCATTAAACTGCATTATATACATTCTTATGAAACATATACACTTCCTTGAGCATGTCAAGATATCAAATAACTTGCAATTTATGTTGCAGGAACCGTTGCAAATATTCGCATGTTAACGGTAATTTTTTCAATTTGCGTCATCTCCAGTTTCAAACCATAGAGAGTTGAATTCGATTGTTTCACGGGATTTAATAATGAACAGTCAGTCTGTATTTTACCCGAGTTTTTTGGTTGTCTCGGCAGAAGTCTCATTCCATGAATTTTTCATAATCTCGTGATTAATTAACCACTTGCTCAAAACCCCATCAACAAAAAGCTCTTCATTTTTCTTTTCTTCGTCCAACATTGAATTCCATTTTATATCATGAAACAGATATTTTTCCACATTTTACCTTGCCACACGCATTCATCAAGTTTGTTGATAATTCTTTATTACAACCTCAACAAACGATTTTATATGCATTTTATAACCGTGTTGTATCTTCTCGGTGGTGTAATAATAAATGACTAATGATATGACTCCCTCTCCAGAGGAATCTCATTTATCTTTTTCTTCTCATGCCTCCATTCAAAATATCCAGCTCGCCTGGAAAATATTCAACACTTTCATCCTCTTTCTTGTATTTCATTTTACAGATTCAATTCTCAATAGCTAATTTCATGCATTCCAATAATACCAGCACCACTATCCATACTGACATGCTGATTGGAGACCAGTATTAACGATACCATTTCACCGACGACCTTCATCACAGATATGTAATTACATCTGCATCAGAAAGAACACAACAGACAGATGTAAAATAGTTTCAAAGGGATTTTCAATTATTGTATTTGCAGTGGCTCTTTCTGATTACTATGTCTGGACTCCTGGACAAAAAAAAACAAAATTCCTTTTGGACCTGCTTTGGCAAAAAATATGATCCCAAAGGGATTCCCATTCACTTGCATAATCAGCACAGCAGCAGCATCAAAATTATTTTTTATATACATGTTATTTTCTTCCTTCTCTACTTATTGACTACCGCACCGCATTGTTTCACTCTCTGGCATGCATTCTCTCTCTCTGGATCCTTATTATCCTTTTACACCTTTTTTTCTCATATAAATATGCCTTCCAGGCGAGATAATCAAAATAGGGGACTTTTACTGCAGAGGAGCATAACATCTACTACAACCTGTGTACAGGTTAAACACAATATTATTATTATTATCTTGATCATCCATCAGTAATCCCTTCCAGTGACGTGTTGTGCAGCGCACAAAAAATATACATCCCTCCTTTACCATTGCTTTCTTCCTTTTCCTTGTGATGAACTGCATGAAACACTGATGATTTTGTTCAGGTATTTCATTCTATCAACTCATCATCATGATGATCATCAACAACATTTTGATTCTATTCGAACAGAATGTAATGCTATTATTACCAGTACCATTTACACATTAGCAACATTTACTGGTAGTGCTTCTTCTTGGTATGCATAATAGAGCAATAATCGTATAAAAACCTTCTCAGCACAATAATGCATTGGTCTAGATACTGGCGCCGGACTGTCCGTCCATCCATCCAAAAAGACTGGATTTTCTTCATTGTCCAAAAAAGTGAGAATTCCTTAAAGGAATAGGAAGAAAAGAAGAGGTGGTGGTGGTGGCAGAGGAGGAGAGGCGATGTATCATGATATGATGACGACCACGATGGAGAAATGGATCTACCTACCCTAACAAACAAAACATCAAGCTGAAAATCTCAACTTTTAAAAGTGTAATTTTTTATGCAGAATGAACCTAGTCAACCTAGTAAAAATAAAGCTATAAGTAGTAGTGGTAGTAGACCTGCCATAATAAAATACTCATATGGATGGCAAGCCAGAGGAGGATCGTTTTTATACTGCCTGTTGCATTGCTTAATAGTTCATTTTTATCATCCTCTTCCTTATTCTTCTTTCAGAAAATAAGAATTCTCTCCACTCTACATAATATTATGTACTCATCTTCATTTTTGATCTTGTGAGCCCGTGAGGGCTCCTTGTCGGTCTTTTTTCTTCTCCTGTTCTTGCAACAACAACAGCAACATAGAAATGGCACTTAACAAGCAAAAGAGGAGATGTTGATGACGACGATGATGACGAGAGAGAACCGACCTACACAACGAAACATCACTTACGTCCTTATATTTTCCCTCTGGAAAGACTGCGCAGAGAGCAAAGATTTTTTTTTTGAATTCACTTGTTCATCTCATTATCAACATGATCATCATCATCTTATATGGCTTGTTGCTGTGTGTGTCTTCCTCTTTCTAAAGAAAATTTTTACCAGAAATATCAGCATGTAGCATCGCCGTCTCTCCGTATGTCCTTCGTTGATCCGCTGTTGCTGCGTACTGCGTGGTCCTTGTAATTCTGAAAGAAGTGGAGTGAGAGAAAGAGAGATGATTTTTACCTAAAAGATTTGGAATTTTTCAACTTAAAAGTTTTATGTGTCGGTATGCAGCAGGGCAGCATGTAAGTTAAAGGGACACGTTTTTAAGTCTTGAACTTGTATGTGTGTACTATGTACTGTTATTATGATTATGATTATTGTTGATATGCGAGTGAAATGAATGTATGGGGCAAAAAGTATTATATGCATTTTAGGTAAGGAAAAAGCCTTCCTGGAATTCTCCTTTGTTCTTTTCCTGTCCTCTTATAGTGGCATGCCATGAGTTTATAAAATCAGAAAGGATCTCTGTAACTCTGCTGCTGTTGCTGTTGTGTTTCCTGGCATGGCACTTTCAGTAATCTGACCTGAAAATTAGTTACTGCCAAACAGGGAACATAAGAAGCGGTGAGTTGAGAGTGGAGTGGAGTTTGGCTGGCATGGTGTAGGAAGAGCAGCATGGATTTGGGCAAGTTTTGGAGTAGTTTTTACCTTTAATAATAATAATGACGGTGATGATGATAATAGGAGGACGGGTCAAGTTGGTCTATATTCCATTGTACATATTTATATGCTGAATGCTGTTTTCTTGTAGTTGTCGGGTCTCCTCTTAAAATGTGCGGTGGATTTTGTTTGAAGGAAATCATGAAGAAGAAGAGTATTTATTGTTATGATCATGATGAGGGTTAAGTGAAATAAGTCGAAGATGAGGAGAACTCGGAGACAGTCTAAATAGGCACAGAGAGTGTCAAGTGAAACACGAAATAAAAGCGTGTTTTTTCTGCTGATGCTGCTGTTGTAGGAAAAGGAATATAAAGGAATTGTATCTCCTTTGGTATTTGGAATATGGTCAATAGCGTTATTTATTGCTTTTCTTGGAATGATTATGAAAAAATAAATAGGTGGGAAAAAAGTTATGAAGTGAGGTATTGTATATGGGGAAACGGGGGATGGGTTGTTAAATGAGGAAATTCATATAAGTATTTATGGGGATGATGACAGAAAATGACGGTTTCACCAAATTAAAAGCGGATTTGGATGAATGGAAGTTATTTATGGGAGAGAGAAATACTGTGTCGGTAGGGATGGGATAAAAGACAAAACAGTGTGGCACGGGAAGTAGCAGACTCTGCTGAGCAGAGTTGGGATTAAATGATTTCAAAGTAAAGTAGAAGATCCACAGTTAATTTATCGCAAACTAGCGAAACAAAAGTAGCTCAGGGTACTTAGCTAATCAAAATACCGTTGTACATACATGTGTTTATGCCAAGCATCAAACATCTAATTAGCTGCACAGGCAAATGATAAATCAGGCAAGGTACTGGAATTTTTTGCAAATCCTGCTTTACTGCGTATATAATCCTGCTTTCTCCCTCTGGAAAGGGACTGAAAACATTTATGACAGCGTCTGGAGTATCACTGCAATTGTACGCAAGTACCTCGGTAATTGCAAGGTTTGAATTTCAAAGATACGCCGCAAAGTACCGTAAGTTTGGGAAAAATTTTGGGGATGGAGGACAGACAGACAATTGTTCTCAAGCAAGATAAAATAGTAATTTGCGGATGCATTAATACTTTGTATCAAGTCACTAGCATATTTCCTTTTAATTCTGTACACAGATTGCTTCATATCCTCAACCATGGATGGATACAGTGAATTTCTCGCGAAAAAATATTGACCTTGGCGATATTATCAATAATCAATGACATTGATGCACGAATTCAATTATTGTTACAAAAGGTATTTCTAAATCTAAACTGACGCATTATCTAGGTGCCCTATTGACCAATTTATTGTTTGAAATAGGTATGCAATATTCATAAGAAAACCGAAGAAATGGGAGAAGGTTATTAGGCCATCTCAATTTTTATTTTAGTGAAAGTTCTATTGAATAGATTTTTTGAATGTAAAATGTTTCATTTTCCTCAAACGCCAATGCAAACTCTAAAGCGTTTGGTTTGAGTCATGAGAATGTTTGCTAATTTCGATTTATGGTGTAGTTTCAAATATACGAGACCTCAAGATGGAATAGATAGATGCACAATCAGAGTCGGAATAGATCATAGTAAAGAGAGAATACATTTTGTGTATCTGACTGAAACGATTGACGCTAATGAATACATTCAATTAGCATTTTGCAATAAATTTAGCATTAAGTGCGTACGAGCGTCAAAGAAAATCGGCATATTTCAAAGCGTCTCACAGAGGAAATGTAGGTTAGTAAATCAATGGATTCAAGATATTTTTTGGAGATTAAGATTTTATATTGTAAAAACAATGGAAGAAAGGGACAATTATGACTATGCTGACGCCACAATGGAAGAAAAGGGACAATTATGACTATGCTGACGCTATCTGATGACGACGCCACAATTGACAGCGACGACAGATGTTGTGACAGGATTCCATGAAAAAATGGGAAAGTTTCTTACGAAAGGAAAATTTGAACATTGGACTTGCAAAAACGTTCGCCTTTAAATTAATTTTTCTCAGGTTTCCTTGCTTATCACCTTGCACCACAACCACAGTTAATTTCTGTTTATAAGCGGTTGTGCGGCATAAGTGACATGAACTGTATGAGTCAATCTTTGCAACGGCCTGATTCTAAATTTACACCCTTATCTTGTCATTGTCCCAGCCAAAAATTCATTTTTAATAATACCTTCGATCTTCATATACTGGTTCCTTATTATTATAATGAACTAATCCTATTAATCGCTTACTATGATTTAAAGGTCTGTCCCACTTGAAAAGAATCCCTATAATTTTTAGTGTCAAGAAGTGACATAGACCACAATTCAATACATCCACCGAATAAAGCAATTTTCAAATGATTTAGATTGTTGTTCTTTTATTGACCATGTAACATGTTGCAATATTTCTTCTTAAACATGAATACAATAATGACAGTACATACTTATTATCCTCATTCCCCACCATCCATCCGGTCCACCACACAAGCATAACAACAACAAGTTTCAATTCAAACTTTTAAAAGGTGGCATAAATAAAGCGATTTTGATCTGCAATTCATCGAAATATTTTATTTGTAAACTAAATAAAATACAGGTAGGTATTAGGTATACATAAACTTTACCGATTGAGTCTATTTGCGAAGCGTATATTTTGCAACTCCTCGTCTTAAGCTTTTTTACAGCATGGAAATAGCTCCCACTTCAACTTTGGCATGGCTCATCATCCATTTAAAGTCATAACGTGCATATAAATTCCTTAAATCATGCTACTATTATACGAAGCAGATTTTACCTGTATGTCTTTTTGGCTGAAGAAGGTAGTTAAACGCAAGAAACGAGAAGACAAAAGCGATCCATCCAACCATTTTTTTCTACTTCTTTTGCAATAGCAAGAAAATGTACATCTTTCTTTTGCTTGATTCACAAAGTACAATATTACATTTTACCAATAATGAATATATACACCTTCCTTAGATAGCACTAATGGTGTATCCGTGAAAAATGTGTGATCTCACGTTCATCGGCAAACACGTACAAAAGACATGGCTATATACTCTCTGGCTCACATTTACTTACAGTACCACTGGCGATACATTCTTTTTTTCATGCCAACATTTCATTTCAGTACATTCATTTAAGTATTTTATTCTTGGTATGGTTTGGTTTTTCTTGTCAATGTAAAAATGTCAGTCAGCAGCCGAAGAGAGAGGAATGAATTGTGACTTGTGTTATTTTTGTCTGTCTGTTGCTACTACTAACTTGGTATGGTAGTGTTGATGGTGTAAAAAAGAACAGGTAAACTGTCTGCTGCTGTTGTGAGGCTTGATGATGAACTAAAAGGACAAAAAGTTAGCAGGTAGATAGAATGAAACTGAAGATGGATACGGTTGAAGATGAAAAAGAAAAAGAAGACATGATGATGACGATGATGGGATTGGTATGTGTGGTTTTTTTTACTATCATCTCTCATCTGTAGAAAGATTTTATTTAAGGAAAATAATATGCAGTAGTAAAGTCGGCAAAGTCATCGTGAAATGACGATAAAGACGATACAATTTTATAAATACCTGAACAAGCTCTACTTCCATTACTGCCACTGCTTTTCAAAAAAAGTCAATATACCTACGTATGCGGTAATGTGTCTGGCTGTCTGCTAGTGTAGGTAAATAATAATGGTTAAATAAGGTAAAAAAATGTCTGATACAATTTTGCTGGATAAATATGTCTATTATGCTTACCGATGCATCAATAAAGTGTTGTTCTGTAATGGAAAAAGACATGAATGAAATGCAATGATAGTGGAAAGGTGGTAGATGAGGTGAACGTGAGGTGATATGATGATGTGGAGGTGATCTGATGCACCGTGTGTAATTGTAACCAAAACTTGTTGGATACTCCATTTTTTACTCTCCTGTGACTCCAGAGGAGCATGAAAGAGTGAGAAAGACGAGGATAAGAGATTCCCATTCCAGGTGTTTTCGTTGATCTTATTTACACTTTGTCTACTTTTTTTACCTGACTTGAACCTTTGCGGTGTGTGGAGACAGGAGCTGGAAAGTTTTGTGTAGATTAGATATTATTATTATGGAGAATCTGATTTACTTATCAATACTACTCCTTACATTTGTAAAGTAATAGAATAAGTTTATATGCAGAATAGTACAATGATCCAGTTCATAGGTATTAAGAAATGATAACTGGTAAAAGGACTATTGATGCTGGATGCTGGTTTTGTGGTGAAGCAAAGAAGAACGGATGCAATTTATCGAATATCCTGACCTGATGATAAAAGATAATCAGGTGCATAATATTAAAATGAAAAATAGATTATTATTGGTAAAACTGCGTGCATACAAAGATGTACCACTAATAAATTGATTGGATTTACATAATTGTACATGTGACTCTTCGTCCGCATACATATGTATTATCAATTCAATAAATGCGGTTGATAATTGATGTACATACCTGTAAATCCCTTCACACCGATTCCGATACCGCTACTACATGTAATGTGACTTGCATGATTGGCCAAAATTAAGCAATAAATATTTTCCCTTCTGTTAATTTAAACGGTATAAGAATTAAAATCCTAGTTCATGAGTTACCACACATCTAAAGCACATATTATAATGTTAGAAATGCATTACTGTCGAGAGTTGAGATTGAATTTTTTAGTTTTATTGCCGCCTATAAAACCGTACCAGTCCCGAGAGTTGCTTTCTACATTTTTTCATAGACAGACCGAATTAGGTATACATGCGGCGTGCTAATATTTTAGGTAATCTACTATATGTGTATGATATACCGGCTTTTCTGTCTATTTCATACCTTATCTTAACCAACTTCCTTTTTAATAGTTCTGCTTCTAAAATAATCTGCCATTCGTTTGCTTATTACTAACAATGCTTGCCAATTTTACTTACGAGTTTTCTCGTCGGAGTGTCTGGCATTCATCTAGTCAATTCATGCCTATAAACTTTGCAATATTTTCCATCCCTTCCAACTCGCGATTCTTCTATTATACCTTACGTCACCATTTTTATTGTTGCGCTCTCACAGCTCACCAAAGCATTGTTGCTGTAAAATGTCTGCTCTCACCGGCTGCAAAAATACAGCTCACTTCTCACAGAATTCTCCTCTTCCTTCTTTTAAAAATTATCGGCTGTGAACAAGTTGAATATACTTTAGCCATTTACCCATAATGCAAAGGCGCATGAGTGCATCGCATTCACTCATTTTCGCAAAATACTTTAGCCAAGCAAGCCAGAAGACGCATGCTACAGAAAACACCAGAATATTTTGTACCACTTTTCATACATTCTTATATACTTCTGCTGTTGCATTCATCTCGCCTTCTTATTAGTCTGCAGTTAGGCGATGTGCTGTATGCTTATCATATCGCAAAAATAAATGGTGTTTCGACGATGCGAAACCAAAGCAAACCACCGACACATAATAATCTTCATACAATGTAGTACATTCTTTCTTTGTTTTCTGCAACTGTTGTTGCTGCTGCCGTCATTTTATTTTATGCGGCTGCTGCTGTTGCTGCTGTCTCTGCACATTGAACTCTTTTTTTTCATCATGATCATCACCGCCGCATCACGATTATCATGATGATATGTAGTCGTTCGTCCCTGTCTGCCTGCTGCAGCGATCTGCAAAAAATATGCAATAATTTAGCATACAAACAGGCAAAATATTGTGTACATGATGTATAGTTTCTATTCTTCTTGCTCGGCTAATCCTTATTTCCCATTCATCGGCAACATACACTCATAAGTAAACTCATTAATGAAGTACATTTTCAGCGACAACAAAACGACCAGCAGACATCATTAGCCGCAGCGCAGTAGTAACAGTAACTAAACCAAACTATCTGTCCACCTCACTACAAATTCCCTTAATGATACACCATTTCAGATCTTTGTCTCTGCTTCTCCTCCTCTTGCTATTATAAGCTCACTTCTTTACTTTTCCCAAAAAGTTTATTTCATTCGAGCAGCCGGAGGAGGACAAAAATTGGGATGTGCAGTGCAAATTATGATTTTGTTTTTTCAACAGCAGACCTATACATATCACCTACATTAGTTTTACTCCATATCATTTTCTACCAACATTGCTTTTGCTCACTCTAGATTATCATTATGAACGTCGACGACAGCATGATCATCAACGTTGTCGTTATTATGATTACATTCCGTCCCATCGCAAAATCATCCAGCCTTGACTACCTTGAGAACAATTTTTGCACAATGTTGTATGCCAATTCAATGCGCTCACGTTACAAAAGAATGTTATCACCTTAACTTGCACTGTGTTCTCAACTGCCTTATAATAAACTTAAAATGCCGCATACTTTTACATGTGTACGCGCATCGTAGTCGGCAGTACTGCTTTTTTTCTCCTGTTGTAGTAAAAATGTAGTAAAACTGAATAATATGCTGTTGTACCATTCTCGTTTGTACTTACCTGTCTTACCTTAACTACTTCTTTAAAATGTTTGTTAGGCTGAGTAAATAGGGATTTTCCCCAACAGTAGAGCAGAAGTACAATGCATCCGCACTTGGGTAAAAATTACAAGCACACCTACGTTTAACAGGTAGAATGAAAGGGATTTTTGC
>JAHZMV010005259.1:0-10350 GCA_027743765.1 Coecobrya sp. COE2 | reverse complement strand
TGACACACACATTTGACATGAGTTATAGAAATTAAACATTATTTTTTTTAAATTATTGCTGGTCAAGTTTATGGCTAAGTTGGTGTGTAGCGTTTCTTGTAGCAAAATATATATATACAGCGAGCAAGGTATAAAAATCAGTGGACAAAATATATATGAATATTTGGTTTTGAATACAAAAAAATTCGTAATAAGATGCGCTTTTGTTAACTGTCAATCTATTACAAATAGCTAGAGATACTAATGAGCTTAGTCTTGAAAATTGATAATTTAAAATTTTGCGAAGGTTTGATTTGAAATTTTCAAGTTTAAAAAAATGGAAAATAAAGTTTAGTGAAAAGTATTTACAAAATCGAAAGATGGAAATAAATATGCGCACTGCTTTCTTTTAAGTCATTACAAATCAGCAGTGATTTAAAGAAATACATAGTTTTTTTAATAATATTTTAAGAAGTATGCTATTCTTCTTTAATAAAACAGCATATTATTCTACTTTAGAGGTTTTACTCAGGTAAGGTATATTATTAATTTTTCATTCGTTTAACAATATTTTTTTCTCCACCCCTATCCTCCCCCTTTTCCAAATAAATAAAAAGATAATAAATTATTAGAGAAAATAAATTGCTGTCCATTTAGCAAAAAAAAAATTAAAGCAGAAAGAGAGGAGACACCAGAAGGACAAAATAAACGAAATGTAATTCATTAGTCTCTTATTTTCTAAAAATCCTTTCATTCTACTTACATTTTAGATAATTCATTCCTCCAACTGTCTTAAACACTTTTTCATATTTTTTTTATATTTTTATTCTTTATTTTAAATAATATACATACTCCCACCCCCACCACCACAAGTGCTGCTACAAATGACACAAAAAGCTTTCAATCTTTTCAAAAAAAACCCGTGTGTACCTTGTTGCTTTTTTCAAAATTATTAATGTAAAACTCTTTTGAAAAAGACTACCACCACCACTTTGATTGTCGTCTTGCTATACAGAATTTTACATTTTTGCATTAATTTACACTTATCTTTATCATCATTACACATTTATACAAGAGACATTATGAATCGTTTTGAAAGAAAAATAATGTACGCAAAGCTATTCAAGAATTATTTTATCATTATCCCAGAGTATTTAGTGGATTATTTACACATCATTATTCAACAATTTATATAAATAAAAATGATGGCACCGCCGCCGCATCAACTATACGCGGTACTAGGAAATTAGCCCTGAAAGACAATTCGCCCGAATAGACATTGCCCCTCGCGCGAATATAACCTCTTAATTTTTTTGCCCACATTTTACCCGTATTTTGAAACCCCTTTAGCAAAACATATATACATACACACAGTCGCCGCATTAATTCCATATTTTTTTGTATTAAAAAGGCAGGCTTAATTTATTAAATCCATAATTCATCATATCATACAGAGAAACAAATTAAATTTATTTATTTATGCAATTTATTATTAATTCATTCAAAAAAACGCCAGAGTTTCCTCCTCCTCCTATCATTCCTCTTAAGAGTATATATTCCATTTCATTTCTTTTTATCTCTCACAGTCCATTAATTATCTCAATTGACTTTCCTACATTATCCCTCCACCTCATTAATTCATCTTCATTTTATTTTAATTCTTCAACAACAAAAAATCTTGTCGATGATTAATTCAGGTAACGCGGCCACTTAAGGTGATATCATCTCTTTCAACAAGTCAAGTGTGTCGTTTTTTTTTTCTTAAAACGCGGCAATTCCTCGAATTTGTAAATTAAACAGGAAAGGAACAGAAAAAAATGCTAATTGCTGTATAGTTTCTATCGAAAAAAATACCATTTTTTTTAAAACAAATCTCTGCGCAAATACAAGAAAAAAAGAGGACACTTCAAACCCAAACCAACAATCAAAAATATGTTTGCTAGAGAAGACCAAGTTGCTAGTTTTCTGTCAAAAGTTAAACATATTTTCATGCAAACTACCTATTACAAAAAAAAAGTTTGCGTTTTGGTCACACTGACTCAAAACTGTGTGCCTTTGATTACTATAATATGACCATAATTTCTGGTAATTGTAATTGCTTTTTAAGAATGCATTCATGATCATCATCTCGGGTAAACTTGATTGTTCTTCTCTGACCGATACACCGACCAAACCAACATATTTTATTATTATGGCATGGATAGATCTCTCTTGAAAAGAAACAAGTTGCGGAGAGAGATGAAACATGAATGGACCAAGAAAAGTTGACTTTTGGCATGTAGAGGGGACGCTCGTTGCCTTTGATTACTATAATATGACCATAATTTCTGGTAATTGTAATTGCTTTTTAAGAATGCATTCATGATGATCATCTCGGGTAAACTTGATTGTTCTTCTCTGACCGATACACCGACCAAACCAACATTCGCATTTTATTATATGGCATGGATAGATCTCACTCTTGAAAAGAAACAAGTTGCGGAGAGAGATGAAACATGAATGGACCAAGAAAAGTTGACTTTTGGCATGTAGAGGGGACGCTCGCTTGCCTGATAACTTGGCTTTGGCTTGAAAATCTTGTAGTAATTTTTTTTTCCTTGCAGGTGTGCGTGCTGCTCACAGGTGTCTTATTTTTCAAGATGACGAAATCAGTGAAAAATCTACCTTTTTTATGAATGAATGAATGAAAAAATGGGTTTCAAGTGAGTGATGAGCATGATCATCATCATCAAAAGCTCTAACTAGAAAAGTTGTACCGAGAAATATAAACGGTCGGTCGGACCGACCGCCCACGCCAAAAAAAACACTATAATTTCTAGTATGGCTTATTATTATCATAAAAAATGCAATTGCATAAATAAATAAGTAATAATGTAGATAAGCTTAGTAAAAGTATATACAGGTATAATCAAGTGTTGTCAAAAGAAACGAATATGTGCAAGCACACATACACAAACAATAATAATAACAAAAGAGGTTTTTTTTGCATGTTGAATTTATATTTGCCATTTGCATTATTAAAATTGGCCATCAAGAAAAGAAAAGACAGGTATTAATGGTCAACTTTGTCTACTTTGTGTGGATATACTCAAGTGGAGAGCTTTTTACAAAAGGGTAAAAGAGTACATTAGGGAGGATGATTAAAAGAGTGAAAAATGCTAATTGGTTGGGAATATTTGCATAATAATACAGTAATATAGAGAGGATTTTTTTAAATAGAGAAAGAATAATAAGATGGTAAATTGTAATGCAATTTGTATAACGACAGGACAGGATTAAAAGAATAATTAATTTTTCTGTGGTGATGACTCATTGGCTAATTTTTGTAAAAAAATAGTTTTGGGATAAGTTGAGATTATGTTTTGAAAAATAGATTCCTGGAAATTTGTATTTTTTTGCAAGTTTATTCTTTTTCAAAATCATCCAGATTTGCAATTTCTTTTAAAAAATTGAACCACTTCACGTGTTAATGTTGCTTAAGATTTTTTTGGAGAAGTGGTCAAACTGGCTTGTATAAAAAGAATGAACATTTTTAACCAGAAAATTAATTTCTTTCTGTTTTTCTTCCCTAGCACCATTTTTACATAATGAAAACATGTGAAAGCAATAACAGTTAAGATTACACACAGAGAGACAGGTAAAGAAAATGCAAAAAAACGTTCTGATAAAATTACATGACAGGTTGCTTTTTCGAACCGACACCATCGTTTGTTGTGTGTCATCATCGTCACCACATGGTATATTTTCTAATTTTCACGAAATGGAAATCCAAAATGTGTGTAAAACTGGGCATGCATACAAAAATATTATAAAACAGCAGAAAGCACTCGTCATTAACAAAATGTAATGGATGACTTTGATTAATTTTTTTTCTTTCTTTTAACATCAAACATCATTTTGGCTAAAGCTTTTTATCATCATCTTCTTCATTCATCCATGTTTCAAGTTTGATGTGTCTGTTGTTGTACGAAAACGAAACAAGCACTTTGTTTTTGAGCACGCGCTCAATCAAATTCCCATCATTTTCAACAAAACTGACCGTGATGACCATCATCATCGTCGTCAAGTTTAGTGAGAAATGATTGAAGTTTTCTTTTGTTTCATTTTTATAAATGAGCTGAGCTTGACAGGTTTTTCGGAATGAAATATTTTGCATAATTTTTTTCCCCTCTCACCGAAAACAAAAATTAAAAAGCTGTTAGGACTTCATTAATATTCTGACCATTGCACTTAATTATGGTTTTTAAGTGATCTTTTAAACTTGCCGTGTTAATTTAAGTAATTAAATAAAATTGCTTTGTCGGCTCCTCAGCTGTATAACTTTTTGGTCAGAAATAATTTTTATAAATTCTAAAACTTGTGGCATTTTTACAAAGATAAATAAATCGGATTGATATTTTGATTTCAGCCAATTTTTTTTCGAATTGCCCTCGTTTGTCTTTTTAAAAGGGGCATTTATTTGACAAGAATTATTTTTACTGGTGCCAAATGAGATGAGTTTCTAGTAGAATATTATTATATATTTTTTTTTCATTCAAGACATATTTTTCTCAACGTGTTTGTTATATAGCAAGAGAAACAATGTGTTCCACCATTAAAACCGCCAGTTTTACCTTTCGACCACACGAGCATACGAGCAACCTCTAACCAAAATGCGAAAATCCTCGCGATCTTCTACGAGAATGTGATCCGGCAACTACATAAAATTTTATGACCATAATTTTTTAAAAATTGAAAATAAATATGCACATCAGCAAGCCAGCCACACACACAACAAAACAACAGACCATCCTCATCATCATCATTTTTTGGTTTAGTCGTCTTCTGTCCATCGTCAGCGTCTCGTCGTCGTGTTATCATCCAATTCAATTCACTTTGACTTGAGACTTGAGGTAGGAGATTATTAAGAAGATGGTCATTTTTTGATGATGATGATATAATAACTTTTCTTGTCTTTTTTACCTCTCGTACCTGACTTTTTGTCTCAACTGCTGCTACAATTCTTCTTTGCCAAAAAAATATTTTTTATGAGAAACTTACTTTCTTCCTTGAGATCATATTTGCACCATCTTCAAGAATCACCATCGCATCGTCATCTTCACTGCATTTTTGGTGCACTCACTGACCAGTAGTGACCAGCGACCATCAAAAAACCACGCCACCTTTCCTTATTATTTTTTTACGCCGCCACCAGAGATGCTTCTGCTTCTGGCGATGATGATACGATGGTCATTTAAAAATAAGCTGGGCAAAGTTTATATATAAAAGAATAGCATTATCTCTGAAAAGGTATGAAAAAAGCCACCCAGGTATATAAAAAAGTGTACATTAATTTATTATAAAAAAAGAGATTATCACAATAAAGCAAGTTACAAGTTTAGATAATAAACTTGCACTTGTTTCTTATCCAAATAATATTGTATACCCCACCACCTCGACTATTGACGAGAAAATTTCTATTATTTTTATTACAATGCTTGTGCATAATATTAAATTATATACCTAAATGGAGATGTACTTCATTCATTTTATTTTTCTCCATTTCCATTCATTGAAGAAAAGAAGCTCTTTTTTTTGTATATTTTCAAGAGTACCGAAAAATAGAAAACGAGAAACCACTTTAGACCTATTACCTAATATACTCTCTTTGCTGTATATATTGTTTCCTTTTGTTAATATTATTACGCATTTATCAAGTTGATTTGACAAGAGAAGAAAAGAAGAGGCAATTGTCTTTTCTTTTTATGGGGCATAATAATACACAAAACAAATGTAGATAAAAAAATGAACAGAGAAGAGAAGAAGAAAGCAGCAAGCCGTTTATTTTTTTAGCAAATAAACAAAGAAAAGTGGTTTATTATCCGACACTCGCTTGCTATTATTGTTAAATTATATGGGTTTTTTGGATAGATTAGATTAGCAAAAAAGAGAATGAAAATAAAGGATTTTATTTGTAATTTAAGTGTGATGTGAGTTAAATGGCAGACAAATAAACATTTAAAAAAAGAGTACACACAAATCATTAGATAACAAAAGGGAGTAAGAAAAAAAATAAAGTTTTAGTTTAATTTTATAGAATGTTTAAAAATATGCGAAAAAAATTTGCTTGGAATTTTTGGAAAACTGTGTTATATGTCAGCTTCTCTGACAAGTTATTTCGCGGGTTGAGTGAGATTATATCACTGTAAAAATGTATTTAAATTGATCAAACTCACATAACAGTATATTTTTGAAGTTTTGATAAGGTTGTTTCAAGATGATCCATCATCTTCAAAAAAAAATAAAAGTTTCATTTTTCTTTGTGGAGAGATGAGAATAATAGTTCAATATTCATTAAATTCATTCATTCAGAGTTGTTTATACAGAGATTGTTTCAAACAGGGAGAAAATTTTTGTTTTGGTGGAGTCATGTTTCGTCTTCGTTTAATTTAAAGAAGGAGGAATACTAAAAAGGATCTCTCAAGTCAAATCAAAGTTTGCCAAAAGCGGTATCATAAAAATTATGTAAATTAAAATGGCATATTAGATTCTTGTGTGTGTCGGTCGGTCGGTTGATGTGTGTATGTGGAGAGATACATTGTATATGGTTTACTTACGCAATTTTACAATATATTTCACTCCTTTTGCATTGCGTACAAACTTGACTAATTATTGTTATTGAACTTGATCTTTGTTAGTTTTCCTAATAAAATATAAACAGGGAAACAATCAACTTTAATACAGGCGTTTATGCAATCATATAAATTTTTCTTAACTGACAAGGGAACGTTTTCAGGTGATGGTAGACATTTGAATGTTACCATGTAAATAAATTGGCAGTAATCATTCAAATGGCGTATCTAATACGTAAAATGTGTAACCTTTTAAGTTTTAATAAAAAATCACGCACAAGAAAAACGCATGTTAGTTTTCAAAGTTATTACAATTTACATGCATTCGTTTATGTAGGGCGGCACCAAAAATCCTTGCAGATTTATTGGGGGTAAAATGAGAGGGTATCTAAGAAACAAAAATGTTTATTACATTTGCTATTAATTTCTTGCTAATAATTACCGCTTTTGTGTGCAGAAAACATGATGTATTTAATAGTAACAGGTGTACATAGCACACTTGAACATGTTACTACGGCTATGCAATTTTTAAATGAAATGCAAACAGTTCCGTTGTTTTTTTATGTTAACGATCAACATTATATTCTGTTGTGATGTACAATTTACATAATTTTAATAATTCCTCTGATGATCCTTTCTTCTTCTCTGGTTGTTATTGGGGGAAACGGGATTTTAATGAAATATTCATAAGACGTATACGATGAGATGATATGATTTAATATTTACACGTGATTTAGATAAAGCTGACCGATATTTTAAATGACATGGCAATAAACAAAAATATTTCCGACAGGAATGGCATAGGATCATAGCTACATTTTAAGTTCTTTTAAAACTGTAGAATAATTACATAAAATTTCAAGAATTTTTTCGACAATTTCAAAAATCCACCCACGCATCGTATCCTGTTTCCTAATTATACCATTCATAGAATTGTCCTCTTGTGAGAGCAACATGCAGGTCAACTTATTCTATTTATTTAAAAAAGAAGTACAGGATTTAAACTTTAACTACGTTCTAATCTTGTTTACTCGTTCACACTATCAATCAATATAGTAGTATATTTTTTGTATTATCAGCAGCAGCACATGCCACAAAAATTGAAATAAATATACAGAGCTATTGATTCATCAATTTTTTGTCTTGTTTGCTATTAAATTAATCTGTTGACTTTGCCCATATAAATAATAAAAAGACAGAGAGAGAGCTTACAGCGGAGATGGCGATTAATGATTAAAAATATATCTTAAGACGAAGTTCAAGCGATCAAGATGACTTGATGATATGATGGCGTTCGTTTGAAGAAAATTCATAAAAATTTCTTTGGCTTCTGCCAACATCAAATTTTCTCCTTTCATCAGCATCAATTTTTTTTTCTACTGATTTTGGTTTTAAAAATTATTACACTATTAGTTTTAATGGTGAATCCACAACATTAAAAATCACCACAACAAAAACGGTAGTGGTTTGGCTTATATAGCACACACAAGTCAACAAGATGATGATTTCAGAGAATATTTCAGCTTAGGCTCTTATTGTAAATAATAATCGTGTTTGAATCAAGACAAAGATGCGAGGAGGTTAATGGACACACATTTTACGGATTACATATGCCCGTAGTATATAAAGTCATACACAGTCATAGATATTTTTTTATTAAAGATTACTATTATTTTAACGTTTTATTACCACACTTCTCTGAGCACAAGTCAAACAGTCAACAAAAGAACTGAACAAGTCAGGAGCTTTAATGTCTATTTTATTTACTCTCTTACTCATCATCACCAAACGTCCATTTATAACCGTGGTTATTCGTCATCATCATTGTACAGTAATAAAAATAATGAAAAAATATTACAGACATGGAAAATCTTACGGGGAAACCGGGAAAAGTTTAATTCAGAATTTAATATTTCGGTATGCACATAAAGTACGAAGGGAATTTTATAAATGTTGGGTAGAAATTTTTTGGGGAAAATAATTTTCATATCTGTGCAAAATATGGGTAAATAATGTTATTATTTTTACTACTGATTATTACATTGGCAAGGTATGTACATAACCGACTACTACAACAAAACATCTTATTGATCTTGTCTTCCCTCTCTACTGAGTAGTCGTCGTGACGATGAGGAGTTGACTGTTTTAACTCGTGTGTGTGTACATTTTGCTGTTGAGTTGAAGATGAGTTTGCTTGATTTATTACGAGGAAAGATTGCCAGAGAAATGTGTATAATAAATATACATATTTAATAATAATTTTATT
The DNA here is from genome assembly GCA_027743765.1 of Coecobrya sp. COE2. NCBI lineage: Eukaryota > Metazoa > Arthropoda > Collembola > Entomobryomorpha > Entomobryidae > Coecobrya > Coecobrya sp. COE2. The sequence continues at coordinate 1,494 of JAHZMV010005259.1, read as the reverse complement.
TACAGAAAATTTCTTCTTCTAAAGTGTTCATTAGACAAAAAAATGAAGATAAATTACAAAAATATTTTTTCTGCCTAATTTTATCTAATTTTGCACAATGTCTCAATTTACCCCATATGTTCAAATTATAAATTTTTTAATTACGTTTGCTAAAATAAAAGTCCAACTTAAACTGACTGCATATATAAAAATGACCTCATAAAATGTTATACCATTCATTAATTTGTTATTCAACTTTAATTTTCAATATGTGTAGCCCAGTTGAAGAACAGCGACTCAAAAAACACAATGCATTTTTTTCTTACCTGTTTCTCTCTCTGTATTGTCGTCCACTTTACTACTCGTGTTTGTTCCCCGTTCTTATTTTTCCTCCACTTCACCTGCTGCTGCGAGCCCATTCTTCTTCACAATTTTTAAGATGCTGGTCATCGATAGCGTACGTTACTTACGTATAACAACAATGAATACATTTTTATAACATACTTTGTATATACGTGTTAGCTACGGCATATATACCATGAAAATGCATATAAAGTATAACTGCATAATATATACAGAGAATTTATAATCTCTTATATTCCGCATCTTATTGTCTGGCAATATGTTTTAAAAAACTGATGGGGTGGTTGCTGTAACGACCCTTTAACCCTTTTGCATCATCACTCCACCTGGTATATATATACGTTCTTCCTCGCTCTCTGTGCTACACACTTGACTTTTTTTAAAGATTTTTTTTCCCCTTGCAAGATTACATATTATTATTATTATTATGGTTGAAAATATGTAGGTAAGTAAGCATCATCTTCTGAGTCGTCTCTCAAGTCAGTAATATGTACCTGCCAGACAGCGAGACGGGATGGAGGATTGTAAAACTGAGTTTGCAAAGATTGTAGAGCGACGATATTAGGATGACGATGGCATAAAAAACTGAAAAAAGCTAGAGCTTGTATTGACGTATTGATTGGAAATATATAATCTTTTGGGTGGCTATTTTGGATAAGTCTTGATAAAAAGGTCAGATTTGTAAACTCGCGTAAAATCGTAAAACGAACCTATTTTTTATTTCGTGTTACCTAATATTTTCAAGATTGTAATTCCTGTAGTAATACCAATTGCGTACCTAAAACTACAACCTAATTTGCAAAAAAAATATCTTAGCGAGCCATTGTAAACGGTTCAAATAGGTAGCCGGGGATTTGGGGACTAAAATTAGCATGTTTACTGAATTTGACCTCTGATTGACCTTGAGGTCAGGAAAGGTCAAATTAGTTGTTCGTGATTAAATACTTATATACATTACATATAAGCAGAAAAAAACACTTTCTTTTTAAATTTGACCCCTGAAGTTGACCTGAGGTCAAGAGGTCAAAATCATTATGCCTATATTCGAGCCAGACATTTTGTCTATCGATTAGTGAAAACCGTTTTCGAATATCTCTGACGGTGTTCGAGTTATCGGGGCGACGGCCGGCCGGCCAGACATCCCCTACCAAT
>JAHZMV010005258.1:0-19888 GCA_027743765.1 Coecobrya sp. COE2 | reverse complement strand
AAACCGCCTTGTGATGTCGTCCCGCCATTTTAATGTTCACAAAGAGAAGCTCGCAGCTCGAAAAAAGACGTTAAGCTCGCTGGAAAATGATATCGAGCAACGTAATCAGGAACGGGAAGAGGCAGCGAAACAGCGTACAAATTTAACCGATCGAAAGTACGCGGGTTCCCAGTTGTCGATATATGACCGTGCCTGGGAAGAAGATGAAACAGGGAGCGTGACGGGTTCTACAGCCGCAGGCGACACTGACATGAGTAAAATGATGAAAACACCAGGAAAGAAGATGGGGTCAAAAAAGTTAAAGAAGAGGAAACCAGGAGGTACTCCTTCTGCTCCAGGGGGTCCGGGCAAAAAGCTAGGACCTAAGAAGAAGACGAAGAAGAAAAAGAAGAAACTATCATTAGCAACAACGGATAACACTTCGTTGGCCAGAAGGTCCGGTAGTCCGTCTGATGCTTCCAGTGGTAAAAAGACTAGGTAAATTGTTGCCATCTTCAAAACCACAGGAATTCAAAAAATCTTTTCCAAATCAAATGATAATTCAATTTCTTTCCTTTTTCAAAGCGATGATGCCGACATTGATGATGAGGACGAAGGTAATGGCCAATGAATTTTTATAAGCATTTTTACATCCATATTTTATTAAGGTTGCGTTTATTTTCTAAATTTGTGCAGTGACGAAGAAGAAAAAGAAGAAACTATCATTAGCAACAACGGATAACACTTCGTTGGCCAGAAGGTCCGGTAGTCCGTCTGATGCTTCCAGTGGTAAAAAGACTAGGTAAATTGTTAACATCTTCAAAACCGCAGGAATTCATGACAAAAAATATTTTCCAAATGATAATGTCATTTCTTTCCTTTTTCAAAGCGATGATGCCGACATTGATGATGAGGACGAAGGTAATGGCCAGTGAATTTTTATAAACATTTTTACATCCCTATTTTATTAAGGTTGCGTTTATTTTCTAAATTTCATTTGTGCAGATGACGAAGAAGAAGAAGATGACGATGAAGAAGATGAGGAGCAAGGATTTCTACACACTGTTGAGGCACTCCATTGCTTTGAAAATGCCCGGTTTATTTTCATGCAGCGACTTGTGGACTACGTTGAATTGGAAGGTAGACTCAAAAATGTAGTTTGCTATTTTTGTTCCTCCTTCATTGGTATTTTGTGTAGAGAAGTCATTCCAAGTTTTGTAAAAAAAATCTTTGAATTTTATAGCGGTTGCTGCAGCGAACACGAAGAAAAAGAAGAAAGCTATAGACCTAGCCTACCAGATTTTAAACGTGCAGGGCCAGCTCCTCTTTTTAATGCAGCAGAACAAAGTGAGGTGTATCTGGCTTTATAATCTATTCCAAGAAAAGCTTTGAGAATATCATTTATGACATTTACGGGAACAAAGTGCTCAAATATATTGGCCCGCCCGTTATCATGTCAAGAATGATGTCGGTAAGTAAAGAAATATCTAAAGTCAGAGCCGACTTGTCAGTTTCCTTTATAACCCGCGATATTATCTTCAACTTTTTTCCCTTAGAAAATGGTTGTGACTGATGCAAACAATAGAACTTTGGGCTACATCAAAGCATTTGGAAATAAGGTTAATTACAGTGTATACAACGCCATTGGAGAGCGATTGTTTCTGGTAGTGTCAAATCTATATATTCCGACGGCTACCACAGACTTCACCATTTTATGCAGGGGGCAGAAAATTGGCGTAATAAAGTATGCATGGAAGCATAGTTTTCAAGAATTGAACTTTATCGACTATGAAACCTCTGGGGTGAGAAGAGATTAACAACATCTTATCCAAGTATTACTTTCCCTATTTTTTATATGTTTGGTATTTTTTCAATTTTTGTAGATTGAATTCCCATCGGAAATGGACGAACGAGAGAAAGCTTTACTTTTAGGCTGTCTGATGCTAATTGTAAGGAATTTAATTTTTCCGTTAATTTTTTTGTACATTTGTACTTGTAATGAAAATATATTTGTTTGAACTTCAGGAGTTTTTCTGGTACTCTCCCGTGACCAGACTGAAGTTGTCGCTGTTTTTTATTGGCCTCTTTCTAGTTGTATTGGCAATTTTCATTCTGTGCATTCCGATTATGATAGACAATCCAGGGGATCATCCAAAAACCAAGTCATACTACGTAGCGGAGAAAGTAGACAAGATCAAGAAAGCCGATGGGAGTAAATTTGACGGTAGTCAAGTCTAGAATTGGATTAAGTTTTTTGGTTATTATAGAATTTATAAGTTTTACTATACATGTTAAAAATAGCTAATAATTCTGATTTTGAGTGTATAGGAAAGTATAAGTTACTGTATAAAAGGCTATAAAGTTATATAATATGTAGATTTACTGTAAATTGTAATACTGACAAACGGTGATTAAACAGAATTAAACACGTACATATTACGAAACAATTTTAATTACATACTTTATAGCAATTTTGGAATTTTACTGGGTCAAATTACATACTGCTTTCTTTATCGAAGTACGCTATGCAGTCATAAACCACACAAGGTCAATAAATTCCTGTGTATTTAAGATTAAGCCCAGTCAATGGTTATTTCCTTTAAAAGAACGCTTTTTAATTCGGTAATATGCGCTTTTACTATTTTATAACACTACACTACATAGTCTTCCTGTGGTCAAAATATGTCATATTCGCGTAGATTCCACCAGAAACCACATTCCATATCTCAATAATCATCGGAAGTCCGTATAACTCATGTTTTATTAGGATTAACAGAGCGAAACAAACTTTTTTTTGCCACCGGAAAAGGTATTGAATTCTGAAATCACATCACGATATCAGCAGCAGTGTAGTAGAATCAAGGTGAATTTGGAGTTTGGGGGAATAATAGGTAAAAGTAATGAAAAGTAGTTTGGTTCATTCGCTACCACTGTGGTCTGTATAGTAAATGCAGAGTAAGTAAGCAAGTTAGTTATTACAACAAAGCATAAAAAAATTGTTTTCATGCGTAGCTCCAATACTACAAACGGATAAGCACACACCCGACATATAAAAAAAACTACAGCATTTAGCCCTGTGCATTTTCCCGAAGGAAATATGTAAATGAAATGATATACAAGAAAAGTACTACTTGAACACATTTCCTGTTTCTTGGTTCGTTCGGTCTTTGTACTGTTGTGCTTGCATTGCATGCAAACAACCCTTTGAAAAAAGTCAGAGAAGACGACGACATGTACAGCGTGTAGTTTAAATCCAATGTGACATGAAGATGAATGAAATATTTCACATAATAAATATCACTATACATCATCATGAATACTGCTGCATACCATAGAACGAATCTAATTCATTGTAAATACACACACACACTTTCTTTGCTGTGCACACTCAATAATCTACAATTTAAGGACAAACTTTTATATTAAAATATAAATGTGTATATAATCAACCATTACTGGTGTGTCGTGTCCGTGTCCTTTCCAAAACATTTTCACCATCACCTTAAAAGGCCTTAGCAGTGGTGGTGGTGGTGTAAGGTCTTTTCCTCTTTTGAGTTCGGATAAGTCCAGCATTGCATGTGGTGTTGTTGGTCAGCAGAGAAAATATCAAGGCTTTCTCTTAAATCTTCAATCTGAAAGGCATTTATTTCCATATAAATGTATACCTATATAGTATTATATATGATTATTATTCATAAGAAGTCAGTCAGCAAAATTACTGTATATTTTATACATGCATGAATCAAAAACTTCAATAATATTCTACACAATACGTCAGTCATGTCATGTTTATATGTGTGTGTACTGGATACAGTTTTGATTATTTCGCACTGCAAAACTCCAAGATTACATTATGCTCCAATGCGATATATGTCATGTAAGATGTGTGTGAGTATTAAGGAAGGGGAAAAATAATGTAGGTAAAGTCCAAGGATTTTTTTCAGACAAGGTAAATGCGAACCGTTCATAAATATATACAGCGAATGAATAAAATAAAAGTTTCTAATAAAATATATACATACTATAATATGCTCACTGACTTCCTTCAAAACTTTACTTGTATATTTTCATCAGTCAGTTCAGAGGTACATAGTTCAGCAGCAGCATGGATTTCCCTATTTTTTCTCGGTAGGGACATAATAGGAAAGAGTAGTACTCACACGCTTCATAGACAGGCAGATGAGATAACGTGCAAAAGCAAGACAGTGCCTGGGCATTTAGATTTTGTGCAAAAATGAAACAAAGGAAGTTACCAGCATTTTTTACTGGTGGGTAGACTCAGAGCAGCGGCTGTGTGCATATGATTTTTTCTTGGCTTAATTGATTACGCTTCGTTGTGTGATGGAAGGAGAAAGCAGGAGAAAAAATGGACAACAAGCAGAGAGAGAGAGAGTAGGAGTAGCATAATATGTGTGTCTCGGTCACACTGAATACGCTCAAAGGAGAAAGTAGTACGGAAGAGTGTAACCAGCAGCCTGGCAGTAAAAAATTGAAGATGCACAATTTTTATAGTCTTTCATTAGCTTTAATAAGTAGTGTCATAAAAAAGGATCATGAACTTTGAACTTTACTAAAAAAAAGTTTTCACTNGTAAAAAATTGAAGATGCACAATTTTTATAGTCTTTCATTAGCTTTAATAAGTAGTGTCATAAAAAAGGATCATGAACTTTGAACTTTACTAAAAAAAAGTTTTCACTCAAGAAAGTTGTAAAGAAAAGTGAAGTAGTAGCAGTAGTGAAAAGTGCTCATCTTTGAAAGCTTCCGATATGTCTGCAGATTAGTTTTTGTCTATTTTTACAACAGACAGTCTGGCATGTGGAAAATGCAGAGGAATAAAGTTTTCCATGCAGGATACCATATAGGATTATACCTGATTTGAACAACTTTCTCATTTTTGGCGTTAATAAATATGCTGTTGTTTGGAAAGTGCCAAAAAAGTTAAAATTAAAATACATACAGTAATTCTATTTTAGGAGAATCTAGAAGAATCTACATGACTCGTCTGAAGGTTCAAAATTCAAAATTAATATTAAACGTGGCAGTGTTTTCGTGAACGTTGGGATTACAGATGCAGCTTCCATTGAAAATTTTTCTTTGTCTCCTTCCACATTGCGTAGTGTGGTGAAAGCGATGCCGACATGATAGTCGGACCGCTGCAGACGGAACGTATTTGGTCAGCCAGTGACCTCAGCAAAGTGTGTTTGTGAATAAAATTTTAATCAATTACATGTGACGGTTGAACCTAATTAAAAATACGAATGTTAATTATTTGTAACATATACACCAGGTTAAATACTGACTTGATTAAATTAAATCACTGTAGACTATGCTAACCTGCTGAACGTGCAGTCTAGACAAACACGACTGTGTATAATTATTGGACTGCAGATGTGGTGAAAGCATTCTTCTGTGAAAATAGTGTCCAACGGGAAAATTAGTTTTGTCAACTGCCTGTCTCAAGTGTCATTCTATTGGAACATATTTTTTTCTTGCTGTTACCACTCCCAACTGAAAACAACGCAGGCATGGACTAAAACAAAACATTCTCCTGCTGAACGTGACGTCGATCCTACGGTCGACAGCAGCAACATTAATGACATCCTGTGTTGTCTTTACAGGTAAAGAAAAATGTCGACAATTTTGACATCCAAAAATAGAAACAGTCAAAGCAAAAATAGTCTCACAAACGGTTTCTTTTTTTACCGCCTTGATGATAAAATTGTACAAATACCAAAATAAGCTAGTATAATAATCTACTCCCTTAAACGGTTTATACTGTACAGAAAAAAATGATTTGTTATGAAGATAAAAGAAAATTGTTGAGATTTTTGGTCTGTTTACTGCATCATTATCATTACAGCTGCCTACAAACCATGCATGCGTTTTCGATATCTTGTGTATTGGCGATCACGATGATGAAGTAGATTGCGTTTTGTTGCAATGCAAAAAAGCGCCACTTGTTCTTTGCCCAAGCTACAGAAAGAAGTGGACAACGACGGGAAAGAAGCAAAGCGCTGGAAAGGAAGGATAAAAAGACGAAGAAAAGGCTCAACTTTACATTACGACGACCGTTTACTACTACCAAGGCAGTGGTAACAACGGCGTCCTCGTTAAATTGACACGCAATGCTTTTGGAGGCCATACTTGGCATAATTGCCATTTCGGTCGTGTTCTGCTGTTGTACTCTCTGCTGCTACGTGGTCTTCCATTATATTTTTACTGAAGGTTAGTAAATTCCTTGGCTGGAATCTCAAAAACTACCATTTTTATTCCTATAAACGCAGCAGTTAGTAATACCGCTTGAATGTTGTAATACGTCCACTGCGGTTCCTTTTCACTTTAAAAAGATTTGCTACACTGCACATGAGTATAGAATACTTGCATGACTGACTATGGATAACGCTTATTCTGCGACAACCAAATATATTTTTATATGTGATCTCCATGAACAATGCCCTTGCATTCTGACGTGAGCATGAACTGTGTGTGATTGAGTATGCTCTATAAACGACATCATCATCGTTTTCCTGAATAAGTAATACAAACGGCCTTACTACATCATCTCCCATAATATCATCATCAAGCAATAACCTATAACGCCAGCACGTAAAACCCTGTAAATGTCAAGAGTTTCCAACAATGCAAATTTCAAATTTGCAATGCACATATGCAAATGACATGCTAGGCCGTGGTAATAAATATGTCCCGTAATTGATTAGTGTTCCAGAACGTTGAATTTGACTGGACTTAAAATACATTTTCCGCTTCCAAAAATACTTCCGCTGATTCCGTTTTCACACGTCTGTCGACACATTTATTTATAGACGCTTATTTTTACACACGCCAGTTCTTAGCTTTGCTTTGACCATTAGGACTATAGGAGATGGATCGTAAAATAATATGTTTTTTGTGACCTGCGATGTTTAAGTAATAATTGCATGTTTCCTACTGCTCAGTTTGTTCTTCCAAGCAAGCCATCTATTATGCATGTTCTATTGTAAAAAAAACAGTTGTGCAGAACTATTTCTCTGTCACTCATGCATGACGTAAAAGCTGACCTTTGATAATTTTAAAGGATGTTAAACGGGTTAATGGCTGTAAAGCGATGGCATTGGGAACTCTAAAGTGTAAATTAAATTTCTTGTCTTGTTTTTTTCTTCTTCACGCCTTCTTTAGAGAAAGCTGATGTTCAACCAGAGACGGAAGTGTGGGAAGCCAAACATTTCTACGATCCGCTACCAATGGCCACCCCGTCTCCTCCAGATACGATCTTCAAGCCAACACCGTATACGTTCAAACTTCAAAATGGGAATGGGGTGTATTCGTCAGGTTTGCCGCATGCTGTTATCAACCCAGCAGTGCTACAGTATCCTCCTGGCCATGTTTACGATCAACAACGTAAGGCTTCTCGTCATCATCCTCCTGATGATGACTTTTTGCACCAACAACAGTTTTTCCGGTTCCTTGATCATGAATGGCGATACTGAAGCCGATGATGATCATGGTCCTGAGTATCATGCACTTCAAAAGCCAGGTTCATTCTAGTTCTCTGAGCTGAAAATAAAAATATCGTTTTTTCATCTTACTTTTTTACCTCTCTCGTTCAAGTAATTCTGATTGATTATTGAGCTACCCCTATTAAATGTATTCCGTTTATCCTTCACAACTGGAAATGCATGCATGCATGCGTGCGTTAAAAAGTGCGTGTTTCCAAGCATGTTCGTTGAGAATAATATAATTAGCTGCTATTGTGTTCTATTTACTAACCAAAGTTTTGCACGATATTTTTATAAACAAAATTTTCACCGTTAATCATATAATTACTGATTAAAATATTACGCATTGAATTTGATTATTCAGGTGTTCATCAGCCTGCTCCAATCCCACCTGCTCAAGTCATATCAACTAGAAGAGAAATTAAAGTTAAGGAAAGGGAGCCGTCCCAGAGAAGAAAGCAGAGTAAAAGCAAAAGTCGAAGCCGTAGTCGTAGCCCTAGTCCACATCGGAGTCCGAGAATCACACAAAATGTGTGGAGTACTAATACAGACTTCCAGCAAACTTATACTTATCATCCAAATAATCACATTCAGCAGCATCAGCACTCACAACAACTCAACCGTCATCATCATCACCAACAGCAGCAGCAGCATCCACATTCGCAATCGCAAAATCTTCACCAGAGTCAGCCTTACCAGAAGCAGTATGTACAACTTACCCAGGAGCATTATCCCCTCCAAGAGTATAACAGACAACGGCAACAGCAGCAACAACAACAGTATGAAAACCAATATCCTGAAGAATATTATCCTGATGACCATCAGCATCGGCAACATAATAATAATCATCATCATCACAGCAGTAACCACGAACATCGTTCCGATCGTCAACAACATCATAAGCTGCAAAGGCAACATTCTCAACAATTTCAAGCATTTATGGCCACCACTCATGCTACAAACTTGTACACGCCTTCCACTCAACGGAAACTTTACCGCAGTCCAACTCGCTTCAAAGAAGATGTTACATGATAATAATAAATAATTTAGTCAGTTTTTTTCTATAATAAAGCTATTAATTATTCTTTAAAAAATAATAATAACAGTACCTGCCGCGATTATTATATAAAATTAATATTATATTTCGTACCAACTTAAAACACGGCAATAAATACTTCTAACGTAAAATAAAGAATTAACATAATATTATTAAAATATTTCATGTATGTTATCTTTACAAATAATTTTAACAATTTATGATGAAAGTAATTTTGGCTGCTTCGGTTAAACCAGTACCATGAAATACTTTTTACAATAATGATCAATATTACTTTACTTAACATGGAATGGGGTGAAATAAGACATGATAATAATATAAAACTATTGACACTGAAATATTGTCTGAGAGTCTGAGTGGTAAACAATGCTGTGAATATGATACTGTTAATAATATAGATTTGATGATGAAATTGACTATTTATTATAGTTCTTCTCTATGAATGTGTATTTAGAGGTATGTGTAGGTGGAGATTTATAAAAAAAAGTTTGTCTGCTTGATATGTGTACTAACGTTAGATGGAGATAAGATGAAATATTAATGCATGAATGTTTGCTATAAAAAAATGAACGAAGATGTGTGAAATGCGTTGACATAGTTGACGGATTTTAAAAGAGATTAAAAAAAAACTAATGATTTGATTCACATTCACCGGCTAACCTCGTGCCTTTGACATTTTTTCGTAAAGATGTAGTACATTTTTTATACGTGTGATTTTTAATTTACAATATCACCCACTTGACCCAATGCCCTGACAGTAATGCTGTGTAAATTGCTCCTTTACTTGTGTTGCTGTCGAGTTTCACAAGAGAGACCTTGCCCTGCATCGGTGAAATCAGCGGTACAGATCATTTAAGAAATTATAGCCGTCAAAGGGCTATTAATTCACAAACAAGTTTGTGTCCCCAACTTTGAACGCATTTGTGAGCGATGGTGAAAGTTTTCCGAAAAGGAATTGACATTCCTGTCAGCATATATTTAGCCCCGCGGCATGTTAAAAATATTATGTTAGCTTCTGCATACACTTTCCCTCTTGTGATTTATATATTTTCTCCGAAATGCGTATTTCATTCTTACAAAAGCGAACGTTGCCGTTCAGACATTCCTTAGCGAGTTATACAACTGCAAAGTGCAATATATCTTTAGGGAAAGTATGACTGACCTGGTTCAAGTCGATTGCGATCACGGCACAATTTTCGTCAAGAATCCAAATGTCCAGTAAAAAACCATAATGCACACTGTTTTTGTTGTTAATAAAAAAACAACGCGGGCCAATAAACAAAAACAGCCACTTACATGCACCTTTTTGTGTACCAACTCCCAGCTCCATGAACAAATAGTATGGACAATGTAACAGCGGGATATAATAATAATATATCTCTCTACTTTCTCCGGATATCAAAGCATGGGCCGTGTGACTACTATGACGTAGGCATTTGTACCAGTCGAGTTAGGTACCACAAACCACAACAGATTCCGTATTGAGTTTGTTGACTGACAAATTGCTTCTCGGTTCATGGAAATGGGTTTTGCTGACTTCATTCATTTCGTCAGCATCATTGGGGAAAGCAGAAGCTGACAGAAAACGTAGAAAAATTTTGAAAATACTTTTTCTTTCAATAAAGCAATTTTTATAGAGGGTTAGTTGGCGAAATCAGCCAAAAACTCAGGTTTTGCAATGTAGAAAATAAAACTGATTTTCAAATTGAAGACATATTTTGTCCAAACAATCCTAAATTTTCAAATTTTCTGTTGGATTTCTAATAATGGCTGTGATATTAGATCCATTACTCTGCATGATTTTAAGTGGTGTCATGTTCTTTTGTAGCGGGTTTGCTACGTACGGGTGTTACAGATGTTATACGGATATGGGTAAGGCGACAAATTTATTGTTTTTGGATACGCTTTCCCACTAATTTATGACACGAATGAGAAAGTTTGGAGAAAGTTTACCCCAAGATGTTTGGTGTACATGAAAACTATTTTATTTATTTTTGCAGATGGTTCAAAAGTTGTTCCGGAAGGAAGTGAAAAGGGTTTCTTGAAAAGGTCCCGGGAGAGATACCGTCTACGACTCTTTAGACGACGGCCCTCCACAGCTTCTTCTGAAGCTACCATATATTCTGTTCATAGTTCAGAAATTTGGAGTAGACGGTCCACCCCGACTCCGACAAATCTAAGAGCTTTCAGTCCAAGTCCTTCCCCGTCTGCTCGTTTGAGCGGTAGAAAATTTTGTAATTTGCTATTTTATTGTGATAGTAAATAATGTCCTAATTTTAATGGATTTTAGTGATTTTGAATGATTATGCTAAATGTTACAGCGAATCCAACAGCTTTTATAAATACCTCACAAATTCGCGGATGGACAATTAAAGAAGAGCCAGAAGAGGAAACTGAAAATAGAAGAAATTCTGCTCCTACGTGAGCGTCGGTTAAAATTAACGAAAGAATCTATTTCACTGTTCGGAAGTATACATTTAATGATTATATTCTTGAAAGTCTATTTTGTGTTACGGGATAAAAAAATTCTGAATATTAAGATACAGATATTCTTCATAAATAAAAATGTACAATATTTTCTCTTTGAATTATATTCATGTAGTAAGGGATACATAGGATACTGGATAAAGAAAGTACTGCTAGAATACTACTAGAATAAGTAGAATATGAAAATAATTTAAATATGAGGCAGTAATTTTAAATATTATGTATCTCGATATTTATTAAATAACTTCTTGTTTATTTTTTTACATGTTTGAAACTCGAAAAGAAAATTTATTTTAGTGTAACAAGTTTGAGATATAAATTAACAGTAATTTTCGGTATCTCTTGTTTATTTTTATATTTATTTGATGTACCTAAATTACCTTTGTCATTAAAATACTCGTGTTAAGTGGTTAAATGATAGCAGGTTTCAGCAAAACTGTAAAATAAATGACTAAATAAAATGGTCTAATTACTTTAAATGCTTACGCAATCATAATACTAATTGTGGCATCAATACGCATAAGGGTTTGTTTCTAAACATTTCCAGCTTATAGATAAATAGGTATGAAATCTTCGGTAACTTAAAGAATAAAATTTCAATCATTTCAATTCGTTTAAATTGTATTATTTGGCATAGTGCGATTATGGATTTAGAAAATTAAAAGTTATTAAACCTCGTTCCGTAGAATTTCTATTGAATGACAATTCTATTTAAGTACGCATTATGTGTAACAAAATTGAAGCTAAATTAAAATGAAAGTGAATATATGTAAATAGATAGATGGTTTGCAGGCGTTTTTATTGCTTTTACTGAGTTGGTACTTGCTTTATAGTGGGTTCAATTGTAAGGGCTTGGCGGAGATGAGACTATTTAAATAAAGGTGAAGACAATTAAGCATTTTTTTGGTTGACGACCGCTAGCCTGTGAATTAATCTAGATTCAAATAAGACGGATTTTATTTCTAATAGGACTACAGTACGATCAATATATATTGCAACTCACTGAGTACAGTTTATATACAATGCAACAAGAAAACTGCAATGGAATATTTTTTGCCTTTATGTAATAGAAATATTTGCAGTAATAATAATATAGATAGTAAAAAAAATTTCTACAGCAAAATAATATTCTGTTAAAAATTTGCATAGATTTGTGTTATCATAACATACGATGTTTCTCGTGATAGTTGTATAATAATTTTCCAAAACAATGAGCAAACCATTTATGTATGTATTTAGACAATATGTTACACTTTGTATTTGATATTTTGAATGATGCATCTTTCATGTGACAAAAGTATGCTGTATGTTATCCAAAATGCAATTTAATCAGGATTCACATCATATACAGTAAAAAGTGATTCCAGCTTTATGTTGCATAATGTGTATGTTTCGTATTTTTTATATGTACATAGTAGGTCAGCACAAGAACATGAAGCAAGATTTACACTCTTTCATACAAAATATAAGCATTGACCAAAAAGTTGTGATGAACATTGATTTAACTGGCCTTGAAAATGAATTTGTGAAAAGAGAATCAAAAACATTGTATTGAGCTGACTCTTATTTATATCTATTAACATGTGTTGTATTTACACTTAATCATCATTTACAAATATATAACTTGCATCAACAGAAAACTACCACCTTATAGCTTGGAGGTTACGAGTTTTGAAATATATGTTTTAAATGTTTATCTACTTATGTTTTGCAACGGTGGTTTTTAAAGTGGCAATTTGAGGTAAAGCTACAAAATCATCGTTGTGATTTTCATAGAATACCTAGTTTGTGAAAACGGGTGCTCGTAAAAATGATTTTGTTAGGGTTATGTGCGTTGATTTTAGTTGTGATAGTCGGTCTACTAATATATATACGCTGGTATTATGGAGTATTGGAAAAGATGGGACTTCCGGTAGTTAAACATCACTTCCTTTTGGGATCAGCTAGAGAACTCTATACAACTGTTGGAGGCCTAAATGATATAGATTGGATGAAGAAATACGGCCCAATATTCGGGGTATTTTAAAACAGCTAGATTGAAAAGTTAGTGTGATTTTGTCGATTGGGTAAACCACGTTTACGATATTTTGTTTAGGTTTATGAAGGTCGACAACCTCAGATTTTCGTTTGCGTTCCGGAACTGGTCCGTCTAATCTGTGTTAAGGATGCTGAGTACTTCAACTCAAGACGACTACTAGAAGCCGATCCTGTAATGAGTGAAATGCCAGATTTTCAAGAGCGTATGTTTTTCATCGTTTTGAATTTTTCAATATTATTGCATAATATAATATTATTTCAATGTGCCATTTTATTATAATCGTTCATTAAGCTGAAAAATGGAAGCTTATTCGATCGCTTACAACGCCTGCGTTTACCAGTGCGAAAGTTAAACTGATGAACCTTCCCATGAAAGAAGCAACCAAAGATTTTATTGATGGTATTAAACAGAAAATCAAGCAATCCGGAAATGAAAAACATGAAAAATTTCCCGTCGACGTGTAAGATTCATGGATGTTCTTTAATTCGTTTTAATAGTAATAATATTTGAATTATCAAACATTTCACTACACGTATGCTAGAGCTGTTCATACTATGCTGACGGATTTGGTGGCGAGATGTGTATTCTCCATCAGGATAAGTTCAAATCAAGATGACAATAATGAATTCGCCAAGCTGGTGAGAGATATAGTACAGCCTTCAACAGAACTTCCGTCTCCCGAACTGGTCATTTGGTCTCGTACGTTTATTTTTAAAAACACACGAACGATATAATTCCATTATAATATATTGGAATGTCATTATATTGTCAATTTTGCAGATAGCTTGCCCTTCATTAAGAAATTCATTCCAACGTATTTCAAACCAGAGCCGGTTGAAAAATTTGTCAGCATCTTTAAGCATATGATGAACGAACGCAGACGTACCGGACAAAAGCACAACGATATTGTAGACATGTGCATGGAGTGGTACGACAAACTGGACACTCCAGAATTTAAGAAAGCTAAAGTAACTGAACTAACTATCTGCTGCCAAGCTCTGGTTTTCTTTTTTGCAGCTCAGGATCAAGTTAGTACAATGGTGTCTGCGACAATTTATCACATGACTCAAGATCCAGAAATCGAAAGAAAAGCGTACGAAGAAGTTGATGCGGTGTTTGCCAAGCATAACGGGAAAATTGAACATGAACATTTACCTGAACTTATTTATCTTAACGCTTGCATTAGCGAAGCTTTGCGATTGTATCCTTTCTTTCATCGAGCTGAACGGGTGTGCACCAAAGACTGGTCCAATCAAGAGTTTGGCTTGCACATTAAAAAGGGAATGACCATTCAAATTCCAATTTGGGCAATTAATCGTAATCCAGAGTACAACGAAAACGCAAGCGAATTTATTCCAGAACGGTTTATGCCCAAGAATAAAGACATATTGAACCCGTACTCATCTACGTCATTTGGACATGGACCACGCAACTGTACCGGGAAAAGATTTGCCATTGAAGTCATGCCACTCATTCTTGCTTATATGATGAGGGATTTAAAATTTGTTGGGAGGAAGGATACTAAGCTGACATTCATTCCAGGTGGACCATTCCTTGCACCACATGAACCAATTTATGTTGATGTTATGGAACGGAGTAAATAAGTGATGCAAACATTTTAAAACGTTAAATTTCAAAGAATTAAAGTGAATTCTTGCATTCAATTTGTTATTTGAATTTCTGATGTCTTAAATTAAATAAAAAACTCAATCAAGTGTTGCCACTGCACTATCATTCTTTCTCATGGTTTTATATGTTGATTTCGTTTATTTCATATTATAAGTGGGCGTAGTCGTTAATATTGATAGACATTATGCTTATTACCCCATCAAGAACATCATGTTGTTTCCAAACAAGCAAAGCCATCTGAAGTAGGTGGTTAAATCCCATCCAACACACACCTAATCACCTAACTACTTAATTATTACATTCCTCTATAATATTATATTATGATTCATTCGCACGTACAGTTTATATTATTGGTTCATTTACCTACTACTACTACCTACACCAATTTCGTAGCATTATTTTTTGCACAAGTTCGTTTGCACGGGAAACATAGAAGGCGCCAGCTATACTCGCGAAAAAATATTTCTTCCATCGTGGAAAGTTGTGCAGTATAAAAACAAGAGAAATGAGAAAATTGCTGGATTGCGTGTTCACAAAGATGTTCTTCTAAGTAGACTACTTTTTCCCTGCTGTATAACACTTTACATGTTTAATTATCAACTTTACCGTAACATTCGCTACTACACTGCTGCTAACAATGAATTATAGAGGTGCTTACTCACTTTATTATAATGCAAAACAAACTTCAATCTGTTGCCAAAAGACTTTCAACGGGACTGGAAAACAATGAAATAAATAGATGCCCACTCGACGTGTGCATTTAAAATAATAATATGCACCTGAGTAACAGTATGCAAAATATTTATATTGAACGTCCGTTCCTAAAGAGGAAAATTGTGAATGGTGCGAACTAAAGATTTATTAGAGCACGAGCAAATCATAAAAAAAGAATTTATATAAAGGATTCAATAATAAAATATATAAAGTTTCGTTGTAATACAAGATATTTTATTACAACTTGGTTTGGTTTATGAATACCGACAGAGAAAACTATGTTCAATGCACGTATGTTTGTATGCACATGTTTATATTTTTTATTATATCGTTTTAATTCTAAACAGTGTGCTTAATAGTGCACAGTAGCGTTTCAAATTGTGAGACGTCCTTGTCTCAAGTGAGTAGTCGAAAGCATTATTATTATTACCCAAGCAAGTCTCTCTGCAGTCTGCAATCTATTAGAAAGCGAGCGTTACTGTTTTTGCAGTGCTTGCGCCTATAGTTCATAAGTCAAATCAAGGCATTTAGGTAGTTATAGTTTAGAACATTGAATTGAAAAACGACAGTGGTCTGCTTAATTATTATTATTTTTCATGGATTTTTATAACTGTTGTTATTTATTTTTTCTTTGATGATGCGGTTCAAGATATTATATTCAAAGAACGACCGAGTCGACAAATCTTGTAATAGTTGACAGACGTCCCGCTGGGCAATTTGGAAATGCTTTTATTAACTGACCTGGACCAAATAAACCTTGTAGCTGCATTTGAGAAAATAAATATCAGGTATTGTTTAAATGGCTGAAAATATTAGTTTTTTTTAAATTAAAAATTCACTAAATCAAAAGTAGCAAAAAGCGCCATTGTGCCCTGTGGATCACAACATTCTGCATCAATTCATTTCAATCAAGTGCATGCAACAACCAAGTCATACTTACTTAAACCTCGGCTGCTATTAATATTCATTTGACCTTGTCGGTGGCAGGAGAAAGCTCAGCGAAGCAAGATTACTCCATTTTTCATGTCTCAATAAAATTGTCAGCGCTTTTATATATTACATACACGTATACATAAGGTATTGTGACATGTTTTAATATAGAATTTTCAAGAAATGTTTTCAAATTGCATGACATTTTCGCGTAGCGAACTGGTTTCGCTGTATGACTGATACTGATTAAAATTACACGCTGCATTTGGCTTTCTCTACCTACATTGATGGTTTATCTTTGTCTAGCTAACTCCATTTAATTGTGCAATGCAAACAATTTTGCATAATGAAACAAGTTATGTGGTTCGCTTGTTACATTTTCTCACCCACACACTACACCCTACTTTCGCAGACAAGTTTCCATTACAGAATATGTATTTGTTAATCTCAGCATGTTACCAAATTTTCCATTCTTGATTAGCAAACTTTTGTATGGACGAAGAAACAAACGAAGATTTTTTGTGTTGACCTTTAGAATACAATGTTCAGCGGAAACAATAGCTTCCCTTTGCCAAAAGGTGTTTACCATTTTTGTATGTGCAATTTCTGCTAATCGCCAGTACTATATATTTGTAGAGTAACCAACTATATACTTATTGTTTTAATCGCCCGCACTACTACTACAACTGCTTGTCGTCTGGCCTTCAAAGATTTTTCGATAAATCTGCTAGCTCGCTCACAAAAGGCATTAAAGTAACTAAAATGATGCTTGCATAACACAACTTTTATACTCAGGAATTTCAAGTGAATGGCTGTTATACGTCTGTTGACTCATTGTTCTTGCCAAGCCCCAGAAAATCGAATAAAATGTTGTAGTCTCAGAACATTACGCCACGTGTGTAAAAATATTACAACAAATCTTCGCAAGCAAGGCTCAATGCATTAACATGAATATTATTGCATAAGGTAAGTTTAATTTTATGTTAATCGCGTTTTATCTCAAATCTCTGGTTTTCATTTACATGCTTCAGTGGATTCATGAAAGTAGTGTTATTAAGAATCACGTAATCAAGCAAGTATAATATATTACATTGAGAGCACTGAATTAATGACACCGCGGACACATAAAATGCATTCATCAGAAAGTAGTTTAAAACACTTTGTAAATCTGAACATTCATCCACGTGTGTATGTACACACACGTCAAACATGCAACAATGTTTTAATTTTAGAAGAAAGATTTCCTCTTACGCAAGTTCTACATCTCATTAAAGTTTTTAAAGTGACGGTGCTACCAAATTAAGAGGAATTCTCGTCACAATTATTACACTTTTTTATAAACACCTTTTCCTTTCCATTTAAATATTTAGGTTTACAACCGAAATTATACAGCAATACAGAATATGAATTTCTGAGAAACCAGAAGAGAAATAAATGGCCTTTCACTATCTCGAATGGGAAATTAAACAGGCTTCCAGGCTAGTCCTAATGTGTTTTATGGCTTTTGACAGGGGACAGTTTACTGCAAGTCATAATATTTTTCTTACAACACCATCAACATAACATTATATTATAGCTATAATATAGTACAACATTTTTTTTCATTCTCTGCAGCATTTATATTTAAACCATTTGTTTTGCACAGTGGTGGTAAATGGCCTTTTGTGGGTGGTTCCTTCACTCTATCTTTTGTAGCAGCGGCTGAGTTATTTTCCCGTGATTACTTCCTGACTCCCATCCTACAATTCTCGTGAATTTTCTTTTTGCACATGGAGTATGAACCCTAAGCAAGGTACAAGCGAACGATTTTCTCCATTATTTTCACATTAGTGCATTGCATACGTACCTAACTTGACATTTTGCACGATTCAGGTAAAGTGTAGAGAAAGTAAGTGAGATCGACAGGTAAAAGTAGTGACGTTTTACAGAGTAAGTTGTGTGTCGTCATCAACGCCAAAGCAATTAATATGCCTCTACACCTGTGCAGAAAAAAGAGCTCACAGCAGTGGGCATTCTACCTCCCATGTTCCTTTTATGTATAGTATCATTCTCACAGAGGAGGAGTGGGAGTGCAGACATGAAAAGGAATAGGAAAAAATGCTCTGGTCATTTGTCACTGCGGCATTGATGACATTGTCGATTGTGAATACTTTTCCGTTCTGTTCATTACATTTACCTTACTGATGTATGCCTGGGGGAAAATTTGTAAATGTTAAAGGTGAAAGGGTAGAAAGCTAAACCAACAAGCATGTAATCACAATTACACGTGGGTTTGTACTATCCAAAACAAGTGATTATGTGATGCATTCCCCCCAGTCAAGCACACTAATCGACTTTCTTGGTCGTTAGCGGGGAAAAAAACTACATGCATGCCTTTCGATTTATTTTTTTTAGAAAAAATGCGGTATATAGGTACAATAAATACATAAACATTTTTTGCGTGATTAAACAGAAAACTGTGGTGCACGAACGAATCTTTTCCGTTCTGTTCATTACATTTACCTTACTGATGTATGCCTGGGGGAAAATTTGTAAATGTTAAAGGTGAAAGGGTAGAAAGGAGTAGAAAGCTAAACCAACAAGCATGTAATCACAATTACACAGGGGTTTGTACTATCCAAAACAAGTGATTATGTGATGCATTCCCTCCAGTCAAGCACACTAATCGACTTTCTTGGTCGTTAGCGGGGAAAAAACCTACATGCATGCCTTTCGATTTATTTTTTTTAGAAAAAAATGCGGTATATAGGTACAATAAATACATAAACATTTTTTGCGTGATTAAACAGAAAACTGTGGTGCACGAACGAAAACACAGATCTGCTGTTTTATTTCCTGTGAAAAATCTATATATTTTCGTTTACCCTTTTGATTCCTGTTGTCACGAAAAGTTTCGCTTTCCTCAAAAGCTAGCCTCCATTTCGTCTTGTTTCTTAAAAGAAATCACACGCCAAGGAGTTTCTCCAAACCAAAAGCATTATTTATCCTTCTTGGCTTAGAATCAAAGTGTATGCAGGTGCCGTTTCTTGGGTGGGATTTCAGGTCAGAAAACTCCAATCCATCCGCATGATGATGGCATGGCATGATCATTTTTAGATCACGACAATTATTAAAGTGTAAGATATTGCCCATAGGTTATGTACCTGTATTGTTATGTCAGCTACCCTTTGGTCAATGTTCGTATTCGTCCTAATTTCTTTGAACTTTTAATTGATTGTCCAGCGTAGTGTGGGAAAAATGACTACAACGAATTACTCAGACACACGTCACGTCGTATATCGTAAAATGCTTTCATGTGACTTTTCATTTGACTACACTAACGCTTGAAAGGACATCGAGATTTAGTTTGATTGATGAATACATTCCATTCAGGAATTGAAGCAATAGCAAAATTAAACCTTTTAGCCTGTACGTAATATGTGCACTATTCCCAATTTCATTTTAAAACAATTATTGCTAGCGTTATCTTTCATGCTGATGGTGTTGGTAAAAAAACTGTTTTTAAAACCTCGACTCTGGCTAATGACCCCTTAATACTCAAGGTAGAATTTAGCGGA
>JAHZMV010005257.1:0-22252 GCA_027743765.1 Coecobrya sp. COE2 | reverse complement strand
GTCATTAGTACTTGTATGAAAAGGCCGATTTGTTATAGGTAATAATTTAAGTAAAGCAATTAAAACGTTTAAACTTCTATCACATAAACGCATACATGTTTATAAAGCACAGCGTAGAGACAAAATACAGAGAAAGAGAATCATCTATCAACACTTCATTCTCGTCTGGAAAGCGAATGCCTTCAATCGAATTTCGGCACCACAAATAATTGCCAAGTCTCGTGAAGTACCGTCTGCTCCCGGAACAAAATAAATGAGCAGATTTCGCTAATAAGTGTAGACTAATTTGTACTTGTTCCTTGAGGAGGCTTGATGTAAAACATTACACCTCTTTCTAGGCAACTACCGTCGAACCTTTTTTGATGATGATGATGCTAGTAAAGTAATGCAAACTCGTTCCCTGAGCCTGCCTACTGCCTTCATGGCCTTCAAAATATTTCATCAGGTCCCAGACAAAGTTTTTACACCTCATCATCATATTAAAGGAACAACAAAGGTAGATCACGACCATGTATTTACTAACTGAAAACAAGCAGAGAGAGTTTACATCTCGTCTTTGTTTTCTTCTGAGAAATATAATACGAAGAAAGATAATTTGTTGTAGAGTAAAAGAAACAAGAACATGATCCCTTTCACCTTGCACCGTAGTACTCCCTTGTTCTCTGTAATTTCCACCTGCTGCGGTTTCTGTCTGCAACTATTTGTTCATGTCACAAGGTACAAATTTCCATTATTCTTAAAAAGTCTTCCAAGCACTTCTATGATACATAATGTGCTGCTAATATACAAAGGTCTGTGCATGGGTGTGAAAATGTACACGGGCCGACTGTTGTCGGTGTGCTTTTTTACTACTGCAACTACCGAACTATAACGCATGATTTTCAAGGATCAGGTAATTGCTTATTGTTTAAGGATGAAACATAGTTGTCCCTTAATTTTATATTTCGTTTGCAAGCTAGATAGACAAGTTTACAGATCTGTTGCATACATTCTCAACCAAGCAACAAAGTACAAAGCGCTTTATTTTTCAATCTACTTTTTCTTTAATACTTTTGCTGAAAGCACAGCATTGGTGAAGTTGTAAAAAAGACTTGATCAGTAATAACAAGCGAGAATTTAATAATAGCACCATTAACTGTAATTATCGTTCAAACTTTAAAAAGTGGCGATGTACTAATGGATAATGTGAAATATTTTTATGACATTTTTACAAAACATTTTTTTGCCAACTATTTATTCTCTTGCCTTGCACAAAAAAGCGATGGTGGTACGTGTATATGACGGTGTATGCCTCTTAAAAAGGGAACGTCATACCACCACCACTGAAGTAACAACCATATTTCATGTAAAGCGAAGAAGGCTCTCAAAAAGTCATAACCATAATTTCCATCAGCATGCCAATAATAAAAAGTTATAATACGCGTATTTTTTGCCAACGTATAATCATACTACACACTTACCTATTTACTCTTACACTTTTAAAACTATAAAAAGATGCATTAAAACGCAACATGCTTGTGTGTATGCTCCTCAGCAGAAATTGAATTTGTCTGTCATACGAGGATGATGCTCAACAACCGAAACCAAAGTAAACTTTGTATATATACCTAAATAAAAAGTTATACATACATTGTTTGAGAGAGAGAGACTAAAATCATTACAGTATTTTATACTCATCACTACTACTTCATCCCATCCCTCTAATCCCTACACATTTTTTATAAACTCGACATGCATGCTTTTCCATTCTCCACGGTTATTATTACACATAAAGAGTTGGTAATGGACTATTTAAATGGCAGGGTAAATTAAATTTTTGCAACTGCTGACAAAATATTATGCTAGTGTCGAGTAGTGGATGTGATGTGTGTAAGTGAGCAGACACGTAAGTGTAATAATAATCATGTGTACATGCACACGGTACGTAAATAATAATAGTGTACCAACAACAATGAGAAAATGCCAAGTAAACCATAATCTGTCAGTTTGCAAATTTACAGCTTTAAAATGACACCTTTTTCTTGGAATCAATGTTGTAGCTGTACTTACTACTTCCACACTTCGCATAATTGGCAAGTGAAAAATGCCAACATTGTTTGGAAAATAACAATGCAGCATACCACCTGTGTATCATAAACATACCAACCAGCCAACCCGCCACTTGTATTGCTAATTTTAAGTACACCTTATATTTTACACATAAATATTTTTCCGTTTCAAAAATTGTTGCCCTCTGCTGTTCTAGGGTTTCTCTGCATTTAAACAATTTATGTGTTAGACATAAAAATTCGTATGCGGATGGTCCACATGCTCATAAAATTCTTTGCATTTATTTTGTACATTAGTCCCAAAAATAATTTATCCCTTAGTAAAAGTTTAGTGAGAAGGTTGGTTCCTTCATAAACCATAAAAATATGCGAATACTTTGGTTATGCATGTTTACGGATAAGTTAGTATCGGATTTGTTGATAGGAAAACAGTTCGAATAAACAAAGTTTAACTTTTACAAACCATAAACCACACCTCAAGGGAAATTGCCAATTGTGCGTGAAAAGCTCTAGCTAGTATGATTACATTTTAAGGATTAGGACTGTCGCATTTTTTGCACATTGTTGCTCTGTCATAACTTGAGAAGTCAGTAGAGATTCGACTCGATCTTTTGTTGCTACTGGTTGGTTTATGATTGCGAGAAAAAATTAATTTTGTAGGATGTTTTAGACAGAATATTCACGTCTGCAAATAGCCACTGAGTACGGCTTATGTAAAAGCAAAAAAAGCATTAAAAATAAATTGTTTGCTGTCAATTAGCCGTTTCCTGTGAGTAAACCCAAAGCGAAAAATGAACCGTTTTGTAACATGGATATAGCATTACTTGCTTGAAATGGATCCCAAATTTTAACCCTTGAGAAAAAATTAATTTTGTAGACTGCTTTAGAAAGAATATTTGCGTCTGCAAATAGCCACTGAGTACGGCTTATGTAAAAGTAAAAAAAAACATTAAAAATAAATTGTTTGCTGTCAATTAGCCGTTTCCTGTGAGTAAACCCAAAGCGAAAAATGAATCGTTTTGTAGAATGGATATAGCATTACTTGCTTGAAATGGATCCCAAATTTTAACCCTCCACATCGACAACACCACCGTTTACGTGTTATCATAATATCACACTTGCGAAAAATTCAGGTGAATTAAATGTTACGCAAGAACAGTGCTTGCACTTGCTTTTGGCATAAGATAAGAAATTATAATTTCGTTACATTAGTAATTTTATCACCTTAAAAGCATTTTCATCTTAAATTTAATTATGTGACTTATTGTAGCTAAACAAATACAATTTCAACAAGATGCTTTCTTAAACCGTCCCTTGTGTTTTGATAAAGGGTTAAAATGTTTGCGCCCCTTGCTTAAATATGTATTTTTAGTGATACCAATACGCGCCAAGATATTACAGCAAGACATAAATAAGATTGCCATTCTTTACAAAAAAAAACTAAATAACAACAAAAGTTAATTTACAGTACAGCAACAGCAATTAAGCTTGACTGAGCTCTGACAAAATTGTGTCTTCAATATTCGTGAAACATTTTTTCTTCTTTCATGCTCACTTGATTCTCTCTTAGGCATTTATATTCGCACATGTGAGTACCACCTAGAAAAATGCATAAAAGACACATTTGTTTCACACAGTGATGAGATGAGACTGATGAGTTGTTTACAGAAAGAAAACTGATTTTCTTTATTTTTCTTTACTGCTACTTTGAGGTATCAACATTTTGTGTCATCATGATGAACAGACTTTGAAAACATCATATGCTAGATAGCTAGGATAGCTAGCAAGTATATTCAAGAAAAAAATGTTTAAATTCAAGCTGTTATAAGCATTTATTTGTTTCTCGGCATATCTGCCAAAAATTTCCAACAGATTCATCACGGACCACAGTGTAAACTTGACACTAATTTTTTTCTCGTGATACTTTATCTAGTTCACAAATTCATCCTTCCCCATTCTCATTTTTTATTGGGATGAGCAAACGTACCTATGATGAGTATACAGATGTAATCATCCGAATGAACATGGAATGTAGTTGATAGACGAGCGAGGAGGGTCTTTTCTTGATGAGATCTCTCTGCTTGCCAAAATAATCCCAACTTAGATAATACAGCATTTTTGAGTGGCTGTATAAATATATATACTAACAGTGAACATCTCTATTATGGTTCATCGTCGTGGAGTCAGAAGGAAAAGTGATGAGGAGAAGAGGTGCTAGGAGATTGAGATGAAAGGTGGGAAATAGTGCGAATCCAAATGTGTTTGCAGACCAGGGAGCAAACTTGGAAAATTATCTAATGAAAAGCCGACAAAACCATCAAAACCGTCAGTGAGAAAAGCAGAAACTTTTTTTAGTTTCGTAAACAGCCCAAAGTACCATACCACCACCATCTTCGCCACTCCTGTTTGTTTACGTGCTTGTTTAACTTTCTGGGCTTGCTTTAGCCCTATTATTATTTACACATATACACACTCTCATACATAATATAATGGAGTTAGTAGTAGATATTTCATGAGCTTGTGCTCCTCGTCATCAAGCCGATGATGATGACGATGATCATCATGATGATCCTTTGCTTGCCAAATGTTTTTTCATGCTGACGGACGATATCCTCTCATCATGACGGCTTATTCACTTTAGCCTTGTTCTTGTTACTTTTGCTCGCTCTTCATCATCACACGCATGAAATCTTCATGAGGAAGAGAAAAAAAAAACTTGTCGAGCTCATTGTCGGTGATTTTGGTAGTATATCACATATACGATCAGAGTACATTCACACATGCCATGCATAAGTTACAACAAGAGCAACGTAATAAACAAACAGCACAAGCCTCTCCTATACGAAGAGCTTAAAGCAGGAACAGCGGCAGCGTGGAAGTATTAGTGAATGTGTGGAATTTCAGATGGCTCATTTCTGATCTACATGACTTGAAGAATAATCCCTTAGAGCAGCAGCAAGAAAGTCGGAATATCTTATTATCACGGTTGTAAGCGAGAAAAAGAATAGTGTTACATATTGGTAATAAGAATAATGCTGGTGGTGGCACTAATTTACTTGTTTATATCATATCCTTCCTTTTGCCCTTATTGCAGTCTACAGTAGAGAGTGAAGGAAGGCGACCTGAGAAGAAAAAAGAGATCATTTTTTTCTCTTTCCCTTTTTTTCTCCATGTGCCATAATGACTTTGTAATTCAGTAGTAGTGGTAGTGAAACTACTACTAACTCAAAAAAAATGATGAAAAGGAGGAAACTCAAGAATTCATTGGAATTCAGACCACACATCTCACTACTAACATATCATCATCATCTTGCGCTCTTTCGGTTCACTTGTTTTTCCCTGCTGCCATCATCACAGGAGTGTCGGAATGAAATTGAGAATTTTTCGCTGATATATTTTTAACACTACTAATTCAATAATCAAATGAAAATGATCCGGTAGCTTTAGAATGTGTATGCATTTCACGTTTTGGATTTGATATTTTGAGAACAGAATATTGAAAAACTTTGAAAATCACGCAATAGAAAAAGCTAGCAAGTCTTTCTGATGACAGGACCGCTGACCTGCCGTGGTTATTTACGAGTTGCAAGTCTGGCGAAATGAAATAATTATGTTATTAGTGAAATGCGTGATGATGAGATAAAAATTTAAATTTTTGTAACTAACAGATAGAAATGATAAAGTAGAGAGAATGCAAAAGCGAAAATGTCATCTTACTCTTAAAGCGAGTCAATGAGCTAGTATAAATTTGGTTACACGTATTCAATCTGTCGTTTACCTGTCAAAGTCGGTTAGCCGTGACGAGTCTCGGAATCCTTTGGCAAACGGATTGCTGTCTATCTTTAGTTTGGTTATCTGAAAAAGAACAAAATACAAACATTATGTTCCAGTAATTGGTACACAAGTTTTTGAGTAGTTGAGAAGTAAAAATAGCGAAACAAAACAAAAAAAAGAAAGGAAATAATAACAAGAGCGTGAAATAAACTTTCCCATTTGTTTCTGCTAATGAAATTAGCAAAATAAGGCGGATGGTAATAAAAAACAAGTTTGACAAACATTTGCTTCCCTAATAAAAAATGTTTACGTACAGATGATATTCATTGTGTAAAAATGCAGCCAAAAGGAGTATAGTTTTTCTTACGGAATGACACATTTAAAGAATGAACAAGCTTTATATACTTTTGTATGAGATTTGAATGTATGACAGAAATTTTAAGGGTAAGTTAATTGAGCCTTAAAAGATATTTTTCAAAGCATTTACATGACTAAATGGGGATTTCTGATACCGCCTTTTCTACAGCTCTCGCTCCCACCTCCTCCTTCAAATCTTCTCGCTGCTCCTTTTCTCCTCGCGAAATACGAGATATCTGACAGTGAGAGAGAAAAGGAGTGCAAACGAAGTATGTAAACGAGGAGAAATATGAGCTACCTCGCTACATGTATTTTAACCTTTAAAAAAGATTTTTTTCTTTTTCAGGGGAATGCAAAGAAAAATGCCATCATTCCTCCTTTCTTCCTTCCTTCTTGTCATGTTGCACACATCTTCATGGGTGGCCTTATTTGCCTCATAGCAATCATAATTAAAATTTGAGCTTCAACACAGAGCATACATATGTCGAAAGACATGCTGGGTTGCACTTTTGCTAATTTCTAATTCTACATCCTGTTGTTATAATATCAGACCCCCTCCACTAATTACCCAATATATGTAGATGATTACGGGACAGAAAGGAGGTTTATGTACATAGTACTGTACACAATCCATTCATTGGATTCCGAAGAAAAATATTTCAAGTTGAGAGTACAAAACTAATCAAGCTTCAAAAGGAAAAAAAATAATGCAATGAAACGAATCTGTTTTATTTGATAGCAGCATGACACGAACATTTGTGTTTTTTAAATTTTTAAACGTACTGTAAAATGTAATGTAACTACAGATCAACAAATTTTCAACTTTATTGGTTTTACACATATAAAAGTTGTACTCATTTCTGTTCCTGGTCAGTCCCGTTGATCCGTAGAAAGAAAATGTAAAACTGCAATAATCACGAAGAGGTCCTCAAATGAGCAGTTTATTACTTTGGGTCAAAAATGTCACACTACTTGTGCGAGTACTAAGAGAATTACACAAAATTGCGTGATCAACAATTATGTGTTGTGTGCAAACATTTCAAAATGAATTGTCAAAAGTTATCGTTTTATTTTCTTTCAGTTTTTCAACGGAACTTTGTCCTTTACTTTTACAACCTAGAAGGTAAAGTTCCTGCCCCAGCAAGTGCATTCCCAGAAAAGTCGTGTTTACAGCAGTAATAAATGTTTTTCACCAAAATCCTTTCTTACTAATCTTCTGTCTTTATAATGGTCAACTTGTGAAATGCGCTCAACGTGTGGGTCTTGTATTGTACTCAGTTTTAAAGGTAAACAAAAAAATTGTGAGGAGGATTATATTGCTGAGTGTGTGTATAATATGAGCTCCTAAAAAGTTGTTATCATAAATGCTTAAAATATGAGACTGCGTATGACTACCCAAAATGATTTACTACTCTGAAGGACGTTTTGTTCCAGAGTGCTAAACTTATTCCTTATCTGGCACTCCTTTCATGAATCAGTCCTTTAGCTTTGTGTAAACTTTGGAATAGAAGCACATTTTATGTGTTGACAGGTATTTACCTAATCTACAGCTAATTGATTTACAACTTTCAAAAAATCAGGCAATTTACGACTTTCGTGTACAAGAAGTCTTGTATATACATGGCATAGCACCTTAAAATTCATTATATACAACTATGAAAGCTAGATATCCTGTTACAAATAAACCTTGCAAAGAAATCAGTAAATCACCCACAATAAAATTGAACCCTACATTAATTCAAGCTATACGACTCATTATTAGTTTGCCAACTTCAAATGACTCAAGATGCCCATAATTGTAAAATTATATACACCTTCGTCCACCGTTACAAAGATATCCTTAATGTGAGTAGCTACTATAACTGTCATCCAATATATGATTGGATACACAAGAATGAATAGAATTACTATTGAGTATAGATTACTATATAATCACAAATGCTCAGAGATGCAATAAAAAATTATTTTTATTTTGTAGTCACATTCATGGGTCCACTTTCAAAATTGCACGAAGTGTTTGTCTTTTGTGTAAATAAATATCTAAACAAAATACTCATTCGATTTCCTTATGCCATAAATTCTTTTGTAAAGTTTGTAATCACAATTTACAATGAATGAAAATCAATTACAGATATAAATTACTCTAAATAATGATTTGCACAGCATATCACTAAATATATATGGTTTATATAACTTACCAATTGGTTTTGGTAGGCCGTTACAGCAGTGAAGACTGTTTCAGGGAAGATGTACGTCCTAAATTTCTCCGAATCTAGATCAATGTTGGTAGTACTAGGAACAATACCCTCTCTCCATTTTATGAGATGTACGCGTGGTTGGTAACGATGCATTGAGTTTAGGACAATCTGTAAAATTGTAAAAGAAAAAAAAATTGTTGAGAGACAAACGAACATATTCGCTCTTTATTTGAAACATTTACGCACAAAATACCGGGGAAACTCTTAAAGAAACTAGCAATAATTTTGAACAAAATTGTGGTAACAGCTTGCTTTATGTGCCCACTTAAATTTAAACGGTTTCTACTGTCATATAAGTTTGTTACATAACGTGTACGTATACTTTACACACTATATAAATATATCATGCAAATAATATTTTATTGTGTACGGACAAGCATCAGCAAAACAGCAATTTGCCTCTACACCCACAACATTTATGCGATAGGGTTTACAAAAAAGAAGAACATTTTTATCTTGTGTTGTCCTGAATATATTTTACATACCAATATTTCGATTTTGTGTCAACTTCAAGTTCATATACCTATGTACAATATTATGTACATGATATATGTTGTAAGCATAAGTATAAATATATACACTAAAATAGCCACATCAGCCACTGCTGCAACCCCAACGAATGATGTTTGTCAAAGTACGCTTTATTTCACTTGACGATTTCATTTTGTTTCCTAATATTAAATTTTCACTATACCTATATAGTATCATAATATTTCTATAACTTTCTCTGTCCACTCGTTAGCTTTATGCAACATCGTAAAAAGCAAACTTTTCACTAACATGAATATAAAGGATGAATGCTTTGAATATACTCTGCATTGTTCGCTTACACCACCCCCACCCAAATGTATCTTCAACTTGTACCCATTTGTAAGTAACTACAGATTACGATATATATTTATGTAGATTTTTCAATCTAAGGAAACAATCATAACTCATGCCTTCGTAACGTTTCTTGTAAAGTGTTCCAAAACATTGTTTATCTACTAGTTGGCGGCTAGTAAATAGCTCATCTTTTATTGCTTACATTAAACCAAGAGCATCACATGTAGTTTTTCAATAATATATTAATATCTTTTAAGGCTGCTGTCGCAAAAAATGGAAGCTCTATTGAAATGCTTAACAATAGCTATGCAAATACATTTTTATTACTGAATATATGTATGTATCCGCCTAGAAATAGACTTTTACGTTCTGAAGAGATTATACTTAGGACAGCATTACATTTTTATTATGTATGAAGGAATTTTCACCGGGGTTCCGCTTCAAAAATACGTGAGTAGAGGGTATACTGTTCAGAAAAAAATCTTCCAACAAAACTTACAAAACAAATGTGTTGCTTCGCTGAGGGATAAAATTGTTTTGCACAAGTGGCTGCAAAACGAGATGCACAGCAGGATCCTATTTACATGCATATTTCTTTGATATTATCGGTTGCACGTTACACTCGGCCATTATTGTGTGTTCAGTCAAAAATATGGTTGCGACCAGCGAATTTTATGCCTCTTCTTTCTAAAGAAGAAAATATAAAAGACGGTGAAAGAATGTTATATTATTATGCTTACTCTCTCTTCGCGTTACAAAAGGGTCGATATTCTTGTAGGAGGAGGAGGGCAATCTCATGCACGCATACATGTATACATATAAAAAGGGCATAATATGACATTGTACTTCCTTATAACTTGAACCAAATATATTATTGTACCCACAAAGGAGCAAGTAAACAAAAACTCACCATAATCGTCACAAAAGAGAGATTGGTAGTGTTTTGTTGTGTTGTGGCAGTATAGAATAATACTTAAACTACTACTGTTATTGTTAGACATGTTCTAGTCCTACTTGAGCTCTGCATAATTTACAACTATCACCGAGAGCAAGTAGAAGAGGCCGGCAAAATGCCGGAGACATGGGGCTGTAAAACAGTTGAAACGCGAGGAGCGATATAAAAGGACACAAATTTTTATTGCAGCACAATCAGTGGTCTCCTATAATTCAATTAGTTTTTTTTTCTCGTCAGCCGAGAAAAAAACTTCTGCTTTGGAAAAAGAGTAAAAGTAACGAAAAAAATAACACTGAAGTATAATCCCCATTCCCTCCAAACAACCAAACCGAACCACTAACAAATGAAATTAACTTTTTTGTTCAACTTCTCTTCATCAGATTACATTGCATCTGATAGAGAAGAAACAAATCAGTTAACATTTATATTACACTTTGTCCTCTAAAAAGAAGAAGTCCGTGTTGTTTTCTACGTTTTTATTGCGCTGATGTGATTCATAAAAAGTAAAAAGATGCTACACATTGCGATGCATTGGAAAAAGTGAGATGGGGTTCATTTTGTAGTAACATCTTCATGCTATTGTAAGAGTGTAAGAGTATATTACCATTTCATTATATGAATGACTGAGTTTATAGCGTAGTGAATTACATGGAGGCTATATCGTTTTAAAAGGGTAGTAGGAAAATTAGCCATTTTACGCCACACACACAAGTTTATATTATGAATTTATTATTTCACAACTTTTTTTACAGATTGCTCACTACATTTTGCACTTTGTGTGAATTGGTTTTGGAGAAAAAATTAACATTGCTTGGTATACAACAACATACTACATAATTTTATTATAATTTCTTATTGCCTGTGAGAGTTAGTAAGTTGCGAAGCGGAATAATTGTATGCAACGAAATGTAGGTACGTACGGAGGCATAAATGCGACCACCCAAGAAAAATAGAAAATGAGAAACAAGTGTCCAGAGAGAACTAAATTATTGCCAGTCCGGGAAATAAGAGTCAACTTGAAGCAAGCAAGCAAGTAGAAAAGCAGTAAGCAAGGCCCGCAAGGGGTCTTTATCGCAGCTCCAAATCACGAGTTGGTACCTCAATGGATATTGTTGTGGTACAACAAGCATGTTTGTTACATTCACAGTTCACACTGCTGGTTAAAGAAAATTCAAACAAACAAATATGAACAAGAACAACGAAAATATCAACTCAATGAAAAATAACACTGAGAAGACTGACTAGTAGAAAGTATATATTATATTCCTTCAACATTAAATAAGATCAGCAGAATTGAAAGCAAAAATGATCTCATCCGATTATGTAGCCCGTTTCAAAAGGTTTTGGTTCAATACACAATCAAGTATATTTATACACCTGTATTATAGGGCAAAGCAAAGCTCGTTACCTACTATGATTTTTAATCATAATCTAATAAAAACTGAACATGGTCCATATTATCATTATCAACTCAATGAAAAATAACACTGAGAAGACTGACTAGAAAGTATACTTTCTGCTTAATATAATATATATATATTATATTCCTCCAACATTAAATAAGATCAGCAGAATTGAAAGCAAAAATGATCTCATCCGATTATGTAGCCCGTTTCAAAAGGTTTTGATTCAATACACAATCAAGTAGGTATATTTATACACCTGTATTATAGGGCAAAGCAAAGCTCGTTACCTACTATGATTTTTAATCATAATCTAATAAAAACTGAACATGGTCCATATTATCAGGCTCTTTTGTTTCATATGCCAAATCATGTGATTTGAACTCAGCATTAATTAAATTCCACATCAAGTACAAACACATGCGGTGTTATAATAACCTGAAATTTCAAATGTGCAAATAATTTATATATACATAAGTAAGGCAGGGCATGAAAAAATCACCGGGGCTGTTCAAGAGGTGTCGTCTGGTAGCCGTCTTTACTACTAGAGTACATTCCTACTTTGATGATGATTATTATGAGTATAGAAGTAAGGGTTAAAATATTTCGTTTTGCTCTTCATCATCCCCGCTTTTTGCATGCCTATCATTTTTTCGTATGCCTATTATCATGCTATTATCTCCTCTATAGAATGTTGCGCCGTTGTTGGTGTTTTGTTAGTCCCTTGAGGCAGGACATACGAAACATAGGATGATGACGATGATGATGTGATGACCCAACAACACCACAGTCACTATCATCTCACCTCGTTCAAGCAAATAAACAAGGCTTTACAACCTAGGGTTTCTCTGTGCAATGATGCACTCTTTAGATAATAAATAGATAGACGTGTTGTACAAAATGTATCATGTCTGTGAGCAATTTCATTGTGTGTATTCCATGCATATTTACATGTACTCAAAAAATGTGAAACCAGTTATATGCACATAATATTATAATAACTACAGCAGATCTACAACAAACAAAATTTCACTAAGGAATTTCTTCTTGCAGTTAATTTATGTCACGGTATCCATTACATAATGTAAACCTATAGAAGACATTTATTGAGGTGTCTGGAATGCCATCCCATCGTGCATCATGCCATCATCATATATATGTGCAGCTCAACAGCTATTTCAAGATTTCTGTTGATAAGCTTTGCTTTTTCTAACAAGGCATAATATGGATTCAAGCAAGTTGGTAATTGAGAGATATGAAAAAGTTTCTTTCGACGATTCCCAGTATTTCTACAAGTTTACTTGTATTTCAACTCTCTAACTTACCACAATATATATTTTTGGGTAAACGCAGTGTGATATCGCATACAATCTGTGTAGTCCAATTTATCAACAAAATCATTTTAAAGAAATATTAATGTTCACAATGAAATCTTGACTAGCATACACTACTTGGCATTTATGAGGATGGTGACGATATAAAAGAGGGATTCGAAATATATATCATCATGCATGACACTCGGTACAGTGAAATACATTCACGTTTTTATACCTTCTTGTCTACCTCTTGAAGCTGATATAAGATCACGCGAGGGCTAAATACTTGTTACCGGAAAAATTTCAACTACTTTTCACACTTGTACTTATTATAAAGATATTATATTGTTAGAAGAGAGCAGGACATTCATATACCTTGCCCTTGCCTTTTATACTGATTGCTTATCTAGAAAGACTCTTTTCATATAAACATTGTCTGATTTGTTTTGTAGTCTTCTGTTTAATCCCACTATATTGCTTAATACCCATTGTGCTTTTTCTTCACAAAGGGTTTTAGATTTACGTCCCCGATCCTAAGAATGAGCATGTTTTTATTAAAGAGAGGAAAATATTATGGAAAAAATAACCAACCTTTAAAAAAGAAAAAAAAACAGGAAATCAGTTATCGCTGTTTATAAATATGATATTATTCATTGTATATTTCTTAATGTTTGTTGCATCATCGTCGGTGGCTTTTAAACAATTATTTCATTTTCTCATTGTTATCAAATTTTCTCCGCCATAAATAGAAGTACGTTGAACATAAGATCCTTCCTAACAATACATTATATCTTATCATATCATCGTGTGGTGAATTACTCAATTGGACTCCCTAGAAATTGATCATGACATCAGGAGTTTTTTCCCTACTCGTCCATCATCAAACGAGAAAGCTAATATGACAAGTTAAATTGTTTCTCAATGATACAGCATAATTTCATCAATGAGCGCTCGTTATGGTCGTGTAGTTTTTAAGCTAATCATTCTATTTTGTACATACATAGTTGACGTTAAGCAGCCAGCAGCACAAGAAGTGTTTTTTTCCTAATAGGCTTATTCACCCATAAAGCATAACTGTGAGTGTTGTCGCTCTAATACGTGACTTGCAGTGGCTTATGCTATGATATGCTTTCAGGTTGTGTGTTATGACTTGAAGGAAGCAAATTGCATTGTTAGCACATGGCAGAACGCCTTGTTAGTAACAGACGGTGAACGACTGCGTGAAAGAAGTCAGAGTATTGTTATCACTTTGTAGTTTGGTCGGTGAAAGAAAAATCAATACTTCATGGTAGTCGGTTCTCTTTTAACAACAAGTCCATAAACAAGCCGGTTTTTAGAGAATTTTGAGTTGGTAGCGTTAAAGAGCCAGCTTAAATTAGCCGCAGCATCTAATGAATATAATGCAATTAAGAATTATTCTCATGATCATGCTATCTAGTAACTAGCCGTGGTTTCCTCCCTTCTGTTTGAATACACAACAAGGTTCTCTTTTTTTTTTTTTTTGAAAAATCCAGGTAATTTTAAAGCGTGATAATGTGATGAACATCATAAAGACAAATGTATGTAAAAGAAAATAAAAAGTACAAGCTTCAAGGATACAAGTAGGTATAATAACAAGTGTGCACACATGATAGTAATATGTTTACATGCACATTTGCAATAATATCTTGTATTGATCGTAAATATCTCCTTATCAGAACAAATGGATTCTGAATCCAATTAAAAATCAAATTTAATTAGCCTCATAAAGCGTTCCGGCTCATAAAGTTTATAGAAAGATTCTTTTATTTGAGCATTAGCAGCAACAGGATCAACAATGGCAAAAAAGTGTGCAAAACCTGATAATTTGATATATATGGCCATTATTGTTTGTAACTGAGATTCGACAAAATAAAACTTGAACTTTTTTATTATCATTTTTACAATAATAAAATTCTCTTATATAATAACAGATAATGAGTCTTCATTGCTGGGCTGCTGTGAAACTGATGAAAGTATTGTAAGTAATCTTCTTGGAACAATTTTCACACTAATTATACTTGCAACTCTTGACCATTGTATGCTGACCAATGTGGTGGTGGCTCCCACATCATGTTTTCAGCCATTTATAAAGTGTATGTGTAAAATGCATGCAAGTATATATGGGTAAGAAATAATAATCAGTTTTTGTTTTGAACATTAAAAATACCGAATACCGACAAAAGTTGTTTCTATATCTTGCTTGTATATTATTTTTTAGATTCGTTCAATGTTTTAAAAATAACCTTTTTCACTCTAATACGTAATGTGTACTACCTCTCTCATATCACCTCCTCCTCCACAACCAACATCAAATGATAATTATTATTACTACAACATCAGAGCTACAATTAGCAGCATAATAGGTTTATGCAGTCCTCATACCTATTTACAATGTGTATGTGTATACATACGTCATCAGGGCGCAATCCTTTCATTATGATAATTGTACTATTAATGGTATAAACTACATACATACAAGTTTACCTTGCCTGAGAGAATATTACATTGTTTAATATAGCGGCT
Organism: Coecobrya sp. COE2; assembly: GCA_027743765.1. Lineage (NCBI taxonomy): Eukaryota > Metazoa > Arthropoda > Collembola > Entomobryomorpha > Entomobryidae > Coecobrya > Coecobrya sp. COE2. The sequence continues at coordinate 6,772 of JAHZMV010005257.1, read as the reverse complement.
CAGCCATATACCAGTCTCATTCTTTTGGATAATATCATTTTACTTGGTTCACTTCCAAGTAGCAAAAGTGTGTAAAGAAGTATTATTAAAAGTGTTAGTTATATTATTATTATTGAGAATTGGCATATCTGCTGTAAAACTCTGTGGAAAATGCAAAAATAATGGTATGGCTTGATAGATTAAAAGTTATCGCTAATTATTACTTTAGAACTTGCTAATTTTCTCCTCGTGAATTTTTAACAAAGGAGATTCAGTTACATAGTATTATATACATAACTTAACAGACACACACAGACGGCACTAAAGGCTAGACACATTTCATCATCCTTGTCAATTCCTTCAAACTTTTCACCAGGCTATAAACCAAAAAGTTTGTTTTTGGTTTGCCTCGGAGCAAAACCCTAAGTACAGAGAGAAAACCATCCGTGTGTGTAGGTACAAGCATGTATTCTCCTTTTTATTTGCACAGGTATACATACATTCAATACTGCACGCTATATGCATTCCAAGTACAGAAAAAGACGTACAAGACCGCTCAGAAAATCAGTGGCAACAATTAAACGAATGAATGTCAGTGCCTCGATTATCCATCTATCTTACCAGTTAGCTCTAACCTTTATCGTATATAGTCAAGAATAGTATTAAAAAATAATGATCAGAGAAAAATTGCTAGAAAAGTAATATTATATTATTATTATGATTATTACTGTTTTCTGGAGACGTGAAGAAAAGTTTTGCAGTCAATTATAAATACGCAAATTGCCTGCTATCAAGCTTGCACCGCACTCCTTCTTTCCTTGTTATTCGAATACTTTGCATGAAATGCGCTTCAAGAGTGTAGCTGTTCCCAGGCTTGTCGATGATGATGGAGAGCTTTGATAATTTTTTTATGTGCGTACCATATAATTAATGAGAACCTGTGTTTTTAAGTTTACCTTTGCGGTTTATTGTGTCTACTTAGGTATAGATATATATAGGTATGATACTTCTCGTTCAGTAGGGTATTTTATATCATTGTGAAGATCATAGAGTGGATAGTGGTGATGATATGTAGGATGAAGATGACGAGCCTCGCTCAGTATTGTAAAAGCTACAATTTAGAATCGAACCAAGAATAAAAATAAATATCTGTTGTAGATGCAAACAACTGAAATGTTAGAATATTATATGTCTATATGTGCGTAAGATACAGAAACTCCCTTCACGTTTAATTATGTGTATTTAACCCTTTATATTCAGAGTCTGTCTTAATCTGTCCGGATATGTGTGAATTGATATCTTGATATGTATATTATTTTTTATTTTTGCGTCGTTAGCAGTGCTGCTGGTACCAGACCGACCGGTTGAATAATAAAAATTTAACTTTAACTTTAAAAAATCGTTAAATTAATTACACATTGAGTATTAATACAGAAAAAAATGAAGTAGTGGCGGCAGGCAGACCGCATCGGTGCGAACTTGACCATTTCCGCAAATTTTTTACTGTGCTAATTATTATCATCACGCTCTCTTAAATGTCATTGAACAGAATAGTCCGATTAGAATGTTTCGTAATTACTTATCTCAAGGTTTTCGCATTTTAGATATTATTTGCAAAGACAGACAATCATAACTGATTTTTAATACATCCTACATGCCATCCATATAATGACAGCACTTGAAGATGCCCCATTACATTTGAGAGTGAAAATTTGATGAATAAAGACGCATCTCTACCATATACATAGATACAATGCAATGTATATCTTATACTGGTTTTACTTGACCGGTTCTCTGAAACCCTTGAGACTACCACAGCTACTATACTACGGGGCATTATTATTATTTTTCAGCTCTTGATTATACTGGTCATTTTCATGGCACCTTCCCCACATTTGTCTTCGAAGCACCTGCACGCAACAAACAGCACCGAACCTTCTCTTGTGTGTGCATAAAAATTCGACACTTACTATTTTATTGTACCGCGCAAGCAACTGTATGTAGCCAGTCGTCTTCCGTTAGTAAAAGTTGGTCGACAGAATGTAAGCGCCATATTACGATATAGGATATCAAAACATATACAATATTATTATTATTGTTTTAAAATAATAGCATTCAATAAGCGACTACAATGGGTTGTTTTGTGTCTATACCAATACCACCACCAGCATAATTGATACGTATGAAAGATAGCCATCGTCGAAAGGTGCATGATCAGAATAATAAATCAATCTGACCTATGACCCAGTCGTAACTGATGCCTGTAGCTCTTAAAAATGTTATTACCTGTCTATATGGTATATTAATATTACACCCATAAACTCGGACATAGAACCTAGTCTTGTAATAACAGCAAAATATGGTAATAATATTTAATAATAATAAGCGACCACTACATGTGCACACCTTTCTGAAGATTGTACCACCACCAAACCACAGGAAATGCTGGCAATACGCAGCATACTATTTCGTCCCGACTTCATTTACATTTGATCACACGGTTAGTAATGATTTTTGCACTTGAATGTGTTTTTAATGTTTGAAGAAAGTGATCGTTGAGTCATTAACTGTCAGCACTTATCNATTTCGTCCCGACTTCATTTACATTTGATCACACGGTTAGTAATGATTTTTGCACTTGAATGTGTTTTTAATGTTTGAAGAAAGTGATCGTTGAGTCATTAACTGTCAGCACTTATCGCACGAAATTTGCCTCTAATTTAATTTATACATCAGGTCTGGAGAATGTAGCCTGCGGGAACATATTTAAGAAGGAGTTTAAAGTGCCAGATATAAATGCATACCATTAAAAACTCACAAGGAAAATTTATATACAAAAATGTTATTTTAAAAGCACGTGACATTTTGGCATCTCGCATCAAGACTCAAGACCATATAGCGAGTATTTTTGTGAGGTTTACTTTTTACATAGCTTGTCAACCTGTATTATCATTTTCAAGTAAACCCGACAATTCGTCAGCTTTTCTGACTGTTTTCGTAGAAAAGGTTAAAGAGGTCCAAATATCAAGCAGTTATTCTTTTTCATTTTTTCATTTGATGTGAACACGGCATTTTTATAAGTGCATCTAATCTAATAATGGTAATGGAACATTTACTTTTCATTTTGTAAAAAAATACATATTATGTGAATGATATAAATATTGGAATGGATGCATCTTCTTTTGATATGCAGAAGCTGCACAGTGCGCCGTAAAGCTATCAAAAATGCTGTCTGTCTGTCTAGTCTGGACGGATAGAAAAGTCGAAGGTTTTTCCTTCTTCTCTTCTGACGACTGGCTGACTGTGACTGACTTGTTGCCTTGTTGGCTGGTTGTTTGAGAGAGTGCCTGCTGTCAACTGAACTTAGGATTTTTTGATGATTTCAAACCAACCAGTTAAACATTGTACAATTCACGTAGAAAATACGCTGCATAGTACACAAAACGAACAGTGCCTTCCTTATAAATATGTATGCATCTATTAGTATCCGAAAGAGTTAGGTCGACGTGCTTCTTTATATCTTGGTGGTAGGTCCAAGTTAAGCATATCAAACGATTTTTCCCTTTCCATTCATCCAACGCACAATATTTACTACTACACACGACGCAGAACCAAAAGGAAAGTACACGGAAGGCTTTTCATGTATCCAACTAGCCACAGTGGGTAACATGCTTAACAGCTCCTCTCCTTGAATGTTGTGTCGCAGAGTCTCTGGGTTTTTTCTTCCTTTACACTTACACACTTCTTGATATTTTTTTATATTTTTTCCATACTGCTACAGCATTTTTTTCGAAACAGTCCACCAAGCAAATGAAATGTGAGATACATAACAGTCATCCTGATCAACCTTCCCAACTTATCATCATCAACATTAGAATGTGTAAAGAAATGCGTAATAATAATATGTACCTTACCACCACCTCCACATCTATGCATACTTACGTAAGCATATAAAAATAAGTAAATAACAGCAATATGACGTATGTACATACCATCATCAAATAGGCATGCTTGTAGGATCTTGAGGAATCTCAGATAATTATTATTCTTCCCTTTTGCCACTCAAGAATGTTACTTCCCTTCAACAGACAGTATAATATTCATCATAATATTACGCAGTCGCGTCTCTCTATAAGCTTTACTCGGGAATCGGGGATGTATGGCAAGGAGAGAATTCCTTCTTATTTTACTACGGGATGAGGTCAAAATGCATGTGTATATCAACACGTCGTGCCACTAACTTTCTCAACTTGTAACAGAACTCGACTACTCATACATATCTACTATATTGAACAATAGTAATAATAAATATATGCAACTAGGTATATAGAAGTTTAAATACTTTTTTGTCTTTTCATTTTCTTTAAACATAGGTATTTCGTTGTTGTTAAAGAACATCCGAATTCCACTCAGGGGATGAGACCTGGACCCGACGTGAGAAAATATTCGTCAAATGCCAACATCACAAACGAGCATGTGAATTCTCAAGTAATGTGTTAGTTAAACTTTTTTACTGTGGTGGTATGGTTTCATTCCAAGCGTAGGGATTTTTTCCGTTTTGAGGTATGATGGTTGAAATGTTGTGTAGTGTTATCTATCTAACCTTGGCTAATTAAAATTTACATAGTTTTTGCAGGAGTTTTTACAAATAATAATTATACACTCATTCGTACTTTCAGTCACAATGAAATGACTTTTTTACAAGACTGTAAACAAGCAAGAAATCTATCCGGAGTTGTTTTGTCTGTCACATTAATATGCTACGTGTAACCTTTTATCTAATAAAACATACATACATTTAAGGTTGGTATGTATTTTATATGCATCTCTGTATACAATATTCACGGTGGTTAATAAGATGTATCATGCACGGAGTTTGCTGCTGTACGACCTCACACATTAAAAACAAGTTGTGTAAAAGTGGAGAGAAAAAACAGGCAGAGATACAAAAGTTTGAGGAATGATCGTCAAGAGTAAAAAGTAGTTATAAAGAGTGAAGCAGTAGTCAGCAAGTTTGTAGAGGAGAGGAGTGGGAGGAAACAAAGAGGAAACTAACCATTACTGTGGTCTTGGAAAAAAGATAGAAAAAGCGGAACTTAGTAGCTTTTAATCAGATGAAGCAAATTCTGGCTTCCTGTCAGACCAAGAAGAGGAGAGAAAAAAAGAAAGAAACTAGACGAGCAAGCAAGTATAAAAAGAGCCAAAAGTTAGAAATTAAACCAATTTTTTTATCGAAAAGGAAAACCCCTAGTTTTAGATTGAATTTCTTGATATGCACATAAAGTGCTTTTGATATACTTTGGGTATAAAAAGCATTCTTCTATCACGTAATAAATAATCTGAGTTTAAATTCAATGCACATACCTATGCATGCAGCGCGTATTCACTGTCACGCAAAATAACGGCTGGTTGCTACATAATTTAACATTAGTAAACTCTTTGATGTTCAGAAGTAATCACAAATCATAAAAAGTGCAGTCGTTACCTATATGAGTGGTAAAAGAAAATGTTTAATATTTTAAGGTAAGGTGTAGTACACATTAAAGTGTGCACTAAAGTATGCAATATAATGCGCATTTTTTGTCACGTGAAATAATTACAAGGTTTACTAATTTAAATACCGTAGGTGGTAGTGATACCGTTATATCTCTGATTTTCTTAAACTATTTCAGACTCTGATCCTAATCACCATCCGTATCTAAACTTTTCGGTATGTGTGTCTGTGTGAGCATGTATGCATGAGAAAGCTTGTTAACTGCAAAGAAAAGTGTCGTTAGTTGGGAATACTATGTGTTTTCTGGTAGTAAACGTGAAAGAAGACGGGAGAGATCACATGACAAAATGAGCGTCAGCTTAGCTAGTTGGCTTTTATATATTTGGAAAGTAGTTCCAGTTGAGTTTGTGACCCCTCACTTTTTGCTCAAGGTGAAATGACATGTTACCCGGAACAAGGGTTTTTCTCAAGTTGAGTTGCCCGCCCAGTCAGTCAATACGCCCTACTCACTTGAACTATTTTGCATTTACCGAACTACTCACTACACATAATTTTATTTTGTCTGAATAAGTGTATTTCAACAGAGGGAAAATGGTTACAAAATGCGTGTTTGCACAAAATATTTTAGCAAAACCCATAACGAAACATATAGATCGGAAGCATTCGGAGACGCTATTTAGCTGCCTAATATGCCAAAATAGTATACAACTTTTGGATAATGAGTACAACTGCTGCTGCTAAAATGACGTAAATGTAAAATTGACGCTTTTACTGTTGTGAAAGCAATATACAGTAAACAAGATACTTATCCTTATTTATAGGTGGAGAGATTCATGGCTTTTTGATAACTGATTAAAGGGTTAAGCACTCATTACGAGATTTAAAGGGGCTTCCCATTATTAGACCAGTTGCTTCCTCTTATGCATGCTTTTGATTTATGGATGAAGAGATGACGGCTGATACGAGTTCATCATAATTTTTATATACAAAAATACTCGCGTTAAGATTTCTTCGATGGTTCACGTTACACGATACATCCGTAAAAGAAAAGGCAGTTTTATGTATATAATTTTCATATTAAAGTTATAGTCCTGACTGATATCAGCAATATTTTATAGAGAACATGAGAAGCTTGAAAAAATGAAATGTAGCTTTTTATAGCGATAATGTGATACGGGACGTGTACATGTATGTGTGATTTTCACTGGTTTTAAAGAGTGATTAGTCCATTCACTGTGTGGAATGAGAATGTCTCACCACATCATATACAATATTAACTACCTACCACCAAGACTAACT